>PVIA01006551.1:0-95942 GCA_004024845.1 Tonatia bakeri | reverse complement strand
CTAGTCTTTGGCGGGCTTCTATTGCGCAGGTACAAAGAGTTACATTTCAAAGCTACTGCGCATGTGTGGTTTCCCAAGATTTTCTTGATTGGCTACTGGAGAAGGGAGTCCCACAATGTTATTTTATTATAATGCTATTATAATGAATCAGGGGTAGTGCGCAGGCGCATTCCATGATTCAAAGTTATCCCAGAAAACACAAACAACCAGTCTTAGGGGGTCTTTGTCATGTATGGATGTTTTCTTCATCCAAGCCCTGCAGGGCTCCTGGAGTTCCCTTCCTGACTGTCTCCTGCCTCACTTTCACCCCTTTCCTTCCTGCAGCATCTCTCTTGTATTCTTCCAAACTGCTAAGACAGAGCTCTGCATCGCTGCTACATCTTGCTTTCTGGCTTCCTAATCTGCATGGCAACGGGAGACCCAGAGCTGCATGGTTCTCCCCTGCTAAAGCTGTGTGGCTCTTCTCTGCCAAAGCCGCCTGGTTCTCCTATCATGGCTGCCTTGCCTGGGTTAAAATCCCAGTACCAATCTTCCTCTGTAGCCCCATTTCCAGCTCCTCCCACAATAGGCTACACTTGTCAGCATTCCCATTTATTTTCCAGTTTTTCTGGGCTGCCATAGTAAGTCCTGGCAGGCATGGCCCGGTAGTGTGGAGCCAATCATCTGCAAGCTCTTCCTCAGGCTCTGTAACCAGGAGGAGTTGCCTCCCAGTTATATCTTGGGTGGAAGTCATTCCCATCTCCCTGGCTCAAAGCATGGTCACAGCTATTTAATGTATCTTTGAAACCAATTAAGGTTATAGATATGTTAAATGACTGTTCTAGAAGTTATCTGCCAAACTGTTGCTATGCAAAACAACTCCCAGTGGCCCTGTTCCATGTGTCCCATCCCCCAGTTCATACTTGTAGGGGTGAAGACATCCCATATTTTTAACATTTCCTGGACACCCTGAGTTCTGGACCCCATTACATATCCTTCTTTTGGGGACCCCCAAGCTGTACCCTCTTACAACTATATTGTATTTGGCTTATATTTTTTATCCAATCTGAGATTTTTCTTTTAATAAATGAATTTATTTCATTTATACTTACTGATATGTTATCTACATTTGACTTCATTTCTGTATACTTTTTTAGTTTCTCCATATTTTATTTTAATTATTGTAGTTTTCTGTGTGTTTTATACTATGTTTTCTGTTTTCATTTATACATTTCCTTAAAAAATATTTATTGAGCATTTACTATACACCAAGTACAAATTTAAATACTGGGGACAGAGCAGTGAGCAAAATAGAGTTCCTGCCCCCATAGAACTGAAGCAGGACAGTAAGAAGCCAGGGAACTTCTTTGGCAAGTGGAATGGAGAAACTAAGACAGACAGCTGATTCAAACTGGCCTCATCCAGCACCCTGACTCACCTGCCTTCTTCTCCCTTACAAGACCACTTCCTTAAGCATTAAGTCCTCGGGAAAAAGAGGTTCTGATCAGCATCTGATAATCTCAGGAACAAAGCCTTAGGTCTATTGACCACAGAGAGTTTTGCTCAAACTAGAGGTAACATCTAGGCTTCAATTGTGTTTCAGCTGCATGCCCACAAAAGCAGCAAAACCAGATGAAGTCACACCAAAGCTGGCATCATGACTAGATGCAAAGACCAGTGACCCCTAGCACTGACCAATCAATAGAGACCATGACCTTGAACCTGTATGCTCACTTTGATGAATAAGCATATTAAAGGACACACCAGGAAAGCTGATGAATATTCTATCGAGATCTTTCCCTGAGACTTCCCCTAAAACTCCTGCCTTTAGAAACATACAGGTGTGGCTCATTTGGTTGGAGCATCATCCTGTAACCCAAAGGTTGTGGGTTCAAAACTGGTCAGGGCACATATCTAGGTTGTAGGTTTGATCCTTGGTCTGGGCTCATGTGATCCCCAGTTTGGGTGTGTATGGGAGGCAACTGATCAATGTTTCTCTTTCTCTTCCTCTCTTCCTTCATTTCTCTCTAAAAGCAATTTAAAAAGTTAAAAAAAAAAGCACCCTAAGACAAAGAACCCAGTGAGCACTCTCTCTAGAGCACACCTGTGCCTTCTTTCTTCAGGCATGTGCCTTTGCTTTCTTTCTCCTAAACTCTAAGGGCCCTCACAAAACTTGCAACCAGGAAAGCTGTGGGCAGCAGCAGCTTATACCAGGCTAACCCCCTGAACTTGTCTTCAAGGGCCTCCTTTTGCCTCTGTAATTTGTTTCCTAAGTCCACACAGCCCAGCTGGCTCACTTCTTCTGCCTTTGTGATTTTCTTTCTAAAAGGCCAAGGCAGTTCTCTGAGCAGCCTGCTCAAATCTTCTCTTTGAGTATACTTTGCTTTGCATGCTAAATAAACTTCTTGTGCTAGAGTTCTTGGCTCTGAATTCTTTCTTTGCCAAACTCAAGAACTGAGCTGACATTTACCATTAACAAAACTAACTTCTAGCTAGGAGAGACAGATAATCGTAGTAATAACAGCAATAACAATAATAGTAACATGTGAATATGTAATAGGTGGTGATAGTGCTGTGTGAAAAGGGAGTAATGGGAATGAAAATGGGGAAGAAGGATGTTATTTATACAAGGAGATCACTCAAGATGAGCCTTGCCGATAAGATGTCACTTAGTTAAAAATACTTCCTTTTCCCCTTCTTTTGCAATATGTGTTTGCTTTATTGTATATATTTTTCATTTGACATATGAACATTTATAGTCATTTAATGAAATGCATAATTTTAATTTTTTAATCATCTCAGGCCATAGCTATTGAATCCCTTTATGAAAAGTGAGGAAACCAAAGAAATAACACTTTCTTAAGCTTCTATCCTACTCACCTTTAGCTAACTTTGTTAGTTAGTTACCCTACAAGATGGTTTGTTGTGTTTTATGGGGATGCTAATATACAAGAAATTCTGCTGGGAAGAAGCTCCTCACACCCACACCTGCGCTGGGAAGCATTGTAGCCATTCCAGGCCCTGATATAATTGACACAGGTACAAGAAGTCCCCTCTTGGCGTGTCCTCGATTTGCAGGCTCATGGTAATGATGACCTCATGCATTATTTGCGCTGTCTTTATTGGGTTCCTTAGTCATTTATTATTTTGTAAATTAAAAACTTAACTACTCAAACATCAAGTAGGTATGTTCCATTTGTAACTGAATGGAATGCATACCATCAGTTGTATCTATGTTTAAGTTTTAATTTCAATAATTTACCTTACAAGGAGTTTTTCAGAAAAAGATTACCCTCCAACTAGAACATTCTACTATCTACTTTTCAATATTAATAAAAATCTGTAGTTTTTTCAGTGGGGGTAATTTTCAAAGTTTTTGTTTAAGTTGATTTACTGAACACTTTCCATCTTTCTATCATGTCTTCTCCATTTATCTCTTGGAAATCTCAATACAATTATGAAACACTTTTTTCTAGAGTGTTTGTAGAATCTATGTTTCTCTTGTCCTTGCATATTTGAACATGTCTGTCTTGGTATAAATCATGCAGTTTTGTCCCTTATATCTGAGTTGGACAGCTGTTGTTTTAGATCATTTTGAACCCAGATTGACTTTTTCCACCCCGTTAGGTAGCTTAAAATTTGTGTTTTATCCATTTATTCATTTTGTGGGGAGGGCTGGAGACAGGGATATAGAAGGAACTGCATATTGTAGGCTACTATCTGTAACTATCGGAGCCCAACAAATTTAATGGATATGTTTTGGTTGATCATTCTTCGCTAATTTTGAGAGGCTCAGTGTGCCCTTCCAATATTAAGTCATGTATCTATCTTTGTTCTACAAAATGTTCTTCTCTCATGTACTTAAATATTTTATGTCTGCTTCATTTGATCCGTTTCCTTTGGGGGTTTACCAATGACATGAATGTTTATCCACTATGTCCCATTTTCTCTGTAGTTCTTTCACTCCTTTTCACATACTTTGTTCATTTCTTCTTTTCTAAGTTTGTCCTTCATGTCTCCCTTTCCCAGCAATGTTTATTCCGATTTTTGCCAATTCCACTGTGCTTTAGGTTTTGAAATGCTGTTTTCTTTTCCACATTTTTTCCTGGAGCTATTTCAGCTCACATTACTTCTTTCTATTGCCTTATCATGTCTTCTTTGATCCCAATATCTCTTTTCTAAGCTCTGAGAATCATAGACACCATTAAAAATTCTTTGACACCATGGATAAATGTTTGTTTGTACTGTTGTTTTGCTTTGCAAAGAAATTCTTCTGATATACAAGTGTATATTCCCCGTGTGGCTTTAGTTTGGCATGTTTCTTCCTTCTATCTGGTTATATCTATGCCTATTTTTCAGGCTGGTTGTTCTTTTGATCATTTGTTATCTGTAAATGGGTACAGTTTTTTAGTGGGGGGGTCAAACACTTGATTAAAAATGGTACAAGGAGGATATCACACAGGCCTGAGGCACTTTTTCTCTGCCTCTGGAGTGGGGCTCCACTAAGAGTTCATTTTCCTTCTTACACCAAGAACAACTACATATTTTACTTCTGTGTGTGTGCATGTGTGTACTCTGGAAGGGGGTTTTCATGTCAGTGGATGATGAAGGCTACCTCTGCCTTGCTACACAGACCACTGGTTTTCCGCAAAGACAATGTGTCTGTGATATATTTTCCAGCCCCAGCTTCCCTGATACTCTCTAACATGGAATGGGATTTGGCTATGTTTCCATTGTCCAAGCCTTCCTAAGGACTCAGATGCTCCAGCAAGGGGGCTGTTGGCTGGTCTTTTTAAGGTAATGGAAATATACGTGGGTTTCTTCATGTCAGGCAGGGGAGGATGTACACTCTAGACTTCTGCCACAAATTCAACCCATCCTTTCTGTTTAGTGGCTCTATTTCATAATTTGTGGTTTGTGGTCACAGATGCTTCCCAGTTTCATTGAAAGTGGTGCTTTCTTCTTTCTCTCTCTTTTTATTCTTATGCTTTCAGTTGATTTTAGGCAGTGAAGTGGGACAGAAATGCTCTTACTTTGTGAAGACTGGAAAATCCCGATATACTTTCATCCCATTATACTTCAATTTTTTTGCCAAGTAGAACTACAAATATGAGGGTATAACCTTCACATTCGTTCCCTCCTTTGTGTATTCTTTCAATCTACTCATTTTGAACTTAACTTATGCCATTCTTTCATTCAACAAGTATTTATTGAGCCCCAACTTTGCACCAAAACCCTGACCAACATTATAATTCTTGTACTCATGAAGTATATGGTCCAGAGGGGGGCAGACACCAAAAAAATTTTTTTTGTGCAAATTAACATAAAATTAGAAATTGTAAGAAGTAATCTCAGTGTAGTGCTTTTCTATAGAAACTCCTGTGAGAATGGAAGTGACCCAGAGTGGCATTGTTTAATGTAGCAGCCACTAGCTACATGTGGTTCTGGAGCACTTGAATGTGGTCATGTGCTGAGTTACTGGGCAAAATTTTATTTAAATTTAATCCATTTAAACTTAAATACCCACATGCAGTCAGTGGCTACTTATTGGACAGCACCCATCTGGAGGGGGAGAACATGAGGATATGAGATAGAACAACAGAAGGCAGTTTAGTCAGGCAAAGAATGGAGAGCAAAGACATCTAAAACTGAGGGGGAAAAATGGATAGACCTGAAGGAAGAAAATACATGGCGTGTTCAAGGAACTGAAAGGAGGTCGTGAATGGAGGGTAAAAACAACATAAGATACAGTTTATCACCCAAAGATAGGGTTCATCCTTGACCAACATTAACTTTCTGCTGGGTTACCAAGGCTTGGGGTGCCTGAAATCAGCTTGAATTTATACTGCTGATTTTTTTTAACTGTTGCTATACACATGTGAAATAGTTACCTATAAAACAGTGGTATTTTCCCCACACTACACAATGTGCTGCTAGGGAAATAAAACACCTTTATGTTGTATTAGAAAGTAAAACTTTATTAAGAGAGCAAGTAAGAAAGAGACTGATGAGCCATCAGTGAACTTCAGAAGGAAACAGAGATTTGGATTCAGGTCTTCTTTTTGCTACTTTTACATTCTATCCAAAGATATCAGTCCGAGTTTGTCCAATGAAAACAAAACAATTGTTTAAAAAAGTAACCTGTGCTTCACCTATTTGTCCTCACAGAGGATTTTTAAGGCAGTGAAACTACTCTGTATAATACTGTATCATCCTACATTTGTCTAAACCCATCAAATATAAATCACCAGGAAGGAACCCTAAGACAGACTATGGTCTTTGGGGGTAACAACAGGTTGACGTGTAGTACTCAGTGGTGACAGTGACCACTGTGGTGGGGCATATTGATCAGGGGAGAGGCTGTGCCTTTGTGGGCCTGGGGATTATATGGGAAATTTCTGTACCTTGTATTCAATTTTTTTATGAACCTAAAATTGACCTAAAAAATAAAGTACCTAAAAAATGAAAAGCAAGACAAAATAAAAACTTTATGGGTGACAGACATGTAAAAGGTTCCCACTGCCTCGAGTGTGTGAGGGGTTCATCAGAGACTGGTGGGATGACAGGCTGGGTACATCTTGGTTGCCAGAGGCTGGCAAGTTTCACTATGAGAAGAGGTCCCCAAATAGGGTACATCCATCCTCAGGTCTCTCAGCAGCCGTTATTAACAATGAAGAAGGCTGGAGTAGCGTGACACGGAAAGAGTTGGATCCCTCTAACTTTGGCTCCGAGGTGCCTTTGTGCATCTATTTTTAGTGCATCTAATTTTGTAGGGATCTTTGGCAGATTTAAATCTTGAACAGAGATGCAGACAGTGCTAAGTTAAAAAGGAGGAAAAGAATAAAAATGGACTCATTACAGGGCTCAGAAAAGAGGACAGAGGGAGGGCAAAGGGGCGAGAGAGGGAGAGGGAGAGATGGAGAGACAGAAGGTGAGGAATGGGTCGCACTACAGCATGAGAAGGGGAAGAGAGAGCAGTGTCAAGGTTGGGAGGGCTGGGGCCTGGAACAAGAGGCAGGAGAGCAAGAGAGAGCGAGGCCTGGTGAGCGGGCAGGAGACGATCTTGCTGCCCAGAGTGATCTGGGGCTGTGCACAGTGCAGCGAAGGAGTTGTCAGCTTTCATCTTGGCTCTGGGCAGAACCATCACCTCTGGAGCCATTTCAAAGAAGCCTCCTCTGTTTTGAGAGACAGCCAGTGTGCTCTTGTTTCCCAATCTTGGAATATAAATTTTGAAGTGCAGATTTATTTTGTCAAAGAAGTTTGAAGGTTTGTACATCTAAGAAAGAACAGAGAGTTTTTTTGGGATCACAGTGCTAGCAGTTATTATACAAGCCATGGTCAAAAACATCCTTTTGACACTCAAGAGCTGTCCCAGTGTCTGGTTTGTTCTTTGAGAGAGGAGGTCTGACACGTGCTATGGTACAAGTGCCTGTGGGCTGCCTTCCTAATCCAGCATTTTATTTTAGGTGTTCAAGCCCTTTAGATACAAATTAAAATAAAACTTTGAGAAACAATGAGGTCTTAACTGCATCAAAACAGTGCAGGTGAAGCACATGGTGAGGAGGCTTTGTGCAATAAACCTGCTGACCACACCTGCTGTCAACCCTTAGGAGCCCCCTGAGCTGGGCAGGGCCTAGAAGCAGGACAGTGGCACCTCCTGTCCCATTGCAGAGGGTTGGAGGTGGGAATTCTCACAGTGAACTCTTAAGTGAGCCCGTTTTAAGCACCCACAGAATTATCACTCAAAGAGAAACAACGCCAGCATTTGAAAGGGTATTTTTCTCCACATAAGAAAGAAACAAAGATGCAGAGGTGGGAAAAGATGGACGTGGGAAAACCTGTTTTGTTTTCCCCTCAGGTCATCTCGGTGTATGAAACAGAAATAAGAATGGCAGAGAGCACTTTCTGATAATTCTATTTAATTTTTGGATGTATCCTGACAAGGATGACATTTATCAGATGCAAGGACAGTTTTTGGTTTTAGGAACCAATGCTCAGTTTTAATTAAATCTGTTCTTTCCAGATAAGCAATGACATAATTGCCATAAATAATATCATATTTCTTTTCAAATGCAATTGTTTTTTTCTTTTTTTGTTCAAAGGAAGTTTGCCCATTTTTAAAAATAAAACAAATGAGTACTTGGCAGGCATCATTAGCCCTGTCTCTGTAGAGTACAACTGATAACACTAATGTAATTCAGATAAGAGTTATCATTTATTGTTTCAATGTGTACTGTTTAAACATAACTATATTCATAAGTTTGGAAGGAAACAAAGAAGTAATCTACAGAAGCTTGACATTAAGTTGAAAAGACAAAAATAAATAACTGATTAATTGGTTAATTAATTAATCAATTATTCATTTATTCATCAAATGTTTATTGCCAGACACTATGGTAACTAATGCAGATATTATGATGATCAAAAAAAGACTCAATCTTTGACCTCATAAGGCCTTCAGCCTAGTGCAAGAGAGAGACAGGAATCAAGCAACCATAGAAAAGGATATAAAATTAAACTGTGAGACATCCCTTGACATGTGTTATGTGAGTATAAATTTGCAACTACTGCCTCACATTTGCATGAAGTTTATAAAGCACGATGGCATAAAAATAGTGTTTTAGAAGTTTCAGATCTTTCATGATTAAGAAGTAATGTGTTTATTCCTTTACTAAACAAACACTGGTTATTTAAAAAAAAAAGTTGATCGATTTCAGAGAGAACAGAAGGGAGAGAGAGAAAGGGAGAGAAACATCAATGTGAGAGAGAAATATCAATCAGTTGCCTCCCATATGAGCCCCAACTGGAGATTGAACCCACAACCTAGGTATGTGCCCTGACCAGAAACTGAACCTGCAAACTTTTGGTGTATGGGACGATGCTCCAACCAAATGAGCCTCACTGCCCAGGGCAAACATTAATTATTGTAAAAAATATAATATGTATAAGAGTAGAAGTGTAAGAGCCATTCGAAAAGGCTGAACCTGCCTCTGGAGCAAAGGTCTGGAAGTGAGAGGGATCAGGGTGGAGACAAGGATCGGTTGCAGAGCAGCAGCCGAGTGCTCTGCAGGAGAGGAGAAGGCATTCATGCTCACAGGGTCAGATTGTGCAAAGCCTCGATCAGCAGTCTCAAGTCCTTGTGCATAAAGCCTAGCGATGAGAGTTCCCCCAAACTGTCAATCTCACGTCACCGAGATAATTATTTTTAAGCTACAGATGTCCAGGTTTTGGGTTAACCTATCCATTCCCAAACTGGGGTAATTTTGCTTTAAAATATACTGTAGTTCATAGAAAATTTGAGGCACAGTAAACCTGACAGACCAGGAAACAACTGCCATACAAAGATAGTTGATTACTCACAGTTCCTGAGAGCACAGGGCAGGCCACACAGGGAAGCCCCAGGGGTCGGTCAGGAGCCAGAAGGAGAAGGGGGAACTGTGGGCATGAACCTTTACTGTGGTGTCCATGGGAAAGAACAGGTGAGGCAGGGTAAGCAGGTTTGGGATTGGCTAGTTTGATAATTTCAGCAAGCTTTGGGACCTGGGTCTGCCCTTGTTGTCTGGTACCTGGAAGTGATGTGATGAGGGCAGGTGGGTGGTGGCTGGGAGAGTGAGAGCTCATGAAGAAGGCAGTTGGAGTGTGTGCTCTGGTTTGGTTGGTTTGTAACTGAAAAGCACGCTTGTGGACAAGTTGCTTACTAACTCTCGGAATTGCCTACACCTGGGAGGCAACCTGGGAGGAGCAGTACTCTCCAGTGTCAGGAAGGCCCAGATATGAAAGCATCAGAACCATAGAAAATAAAAGACATGGTTTATACAGCAATGTCTGCAGATGTTTTTGGCTGTTAAAATGGAGTAGAGGGTGCATGCCACTGTCATCTAGTGAATGGAGGCCAGTGATGCTGCTAAATGTTCTATGATGCACAGGACTGTTCCCAGATCAAAGAACTGTGCAGTTCCAAGTGTCAACAGTTCCAAGGTCAAGAAACCCAGGAAAATGGAAAAATCCTCAAGGACAACCCTGGAATCTTTTTATGTAATTTTGAAACCCCCATCAGGATGCAGAAGATGGGTGTGATTTGAGAACCATTGGGCCTGGCAATGAGAAGCCACAGAGGAGTTTTGAGCAAGAAAGTAAATGAGGGTAAAAGTTTTAGAAAACAATCAGATGTATGAATTCAGCAAATACATGAGGACATGGGTGGGAAAGGCTGACAACAACTTCAGTTGGTGTGCTGTCCTGTGTGTACTGTTCCATGCCAATAGAAGCTTGGAGGGTAGAGGAAGGGAATGGATCAGCAGGGGGCAAAGGTAGCTTCAAGTGTATCATTAAAATTTTACCTATTAATTAAGGAGATCTAAAGAAGATTTAAAAAATGTTAACAAAATTGGGTTTAATAATAATTGGGGTTTGCATATATGGATAATCATTATATGATTTTTAGTACTTTTTTGAATCTTTGAAAATTCTTATAGCAAACATTTTAAAAGTCATGAATACAGGCATCTATGGTTGATATAATAGGTGAGATAAAAAAGTTGAAGGACCAGTTGATAAAACTGCTGGGAGTAAAACCTGTTTTCTCATGGGAAAACTCATCCATCTTTAGACAGCTGGGATAGGGAAGAAGGTACCGTTGCCTTCCTGCATTTCAGTATCTGGAGAGGGCTAGCATTGCCCCTTACTGCTGTCCCATCTCTGAGTCCTCTGCTGTATGTGTGTGGCCTCACGTTCTTCTCCAAGAGCTGGCAGCTCGTTGAGGCAGGAACCATGCCTTATTTTCATTGCACCTGTATGGGTCAGCACAATACTTAGTACATAGAAGATACCCAATACCTGTTATTGAATGATTCAGTAAGGTGGGTATTTTTCTCTCCAGTGTGGTCGAGTTGTAGCCTGGGATCTTGGATGTTTTACCTAAGAAGCGTTCTATTGATTCCCTCCCCTGACATGCTGAATCCTATCAGACAGCAATCTGTCTCTGTATTTTCAGTATTAGAGATTCCAGTGAGATGTCTGTAACATTTTATGCAAGAAATGTTGATTATGAAGGAAAACCATCCACACTTTAATCATAGACTATCAGGGAACACCTCTTAATGCCAGTGCTTTGCCAATGTTTATGTGAATCCAAGTGGTGGTTGTGATTTTGCCTTCATAACACACCTCAAAACACTTATCATGGCTTCAGTTTTACATATTGTCTGGGTGACAGTTTGATTTGTGTCTGCCTGCTCGAAGGTAAGCCCTTGAGGCCAGAACAACTATGTTTTGCTCACTACAGCATCCATAGCACTTCTCACAGTGCCTCGTGAGCCACTGGGGGGAGAGCCAAGTGAACAGACAAGCAAAGAGCAAAGAAAGGGACATAAAAAAACAAAAATATGAAAAAAGATGGCAAGAATAATGCCTAAAATGCAACATGAGATAATAAAAGCAAACAAGCTATGTAGTCTTTAATTATAATTTGTAAATTATAATTTTGTTGTAAAACTTCAATGCATGCTGTTAAAGTACTTAAGTATTAGTGGGTACTTAGTGAGCATTTTCTACTTGCCAAATACTACACTAATCACTTTAAAATATTACCTCCTTTAATTCTTTAAACAGCTATAAGAAATAGGTATTATTAGTCTGTTCATTTGAAGATAACACATATTAACTGAAATTACTCAGAAAAGCTAAAAATAAAATTTATAGAGATTTATCCATAAACTGATACTTAAAGAAAGATGAGTGAAAATATTTAGAATAAAGTAAAATAAAAGACAACATTTTACACAAAAAAGGCAATTGTAGTATGTCATATTATATTTCAAAACACTGCCACCATGAAAATGTAATTTATATACACAGCTGAAATAGTACATTGAAGTACACAAAGGTCACCAAGTAAAAATGCAAGAAACACAATGATATACTTTAATATACCATGCTTGGTCTTTAATAGATGTAGGAAGTCTCAAATAATCAAGATTCCAATGAATGTAAGAATGAAAGCTAATAATAGAATACATACACCAAACTTGAGTTTTAAAAATGGAATTCAGTATATTGTAAAATGCCCATGATATGTTAATATAAACCGATTACATATTTATTTACAAAATCAAATTAGTATGTATAATTTGCAAAGCAAAATTTTATAATAGCATGACTTAAACATATTATGGTAAAAAGCAAAGTGAAGAACTGTATATTATTAATGCCAGTTAAAATAGGACAACCCCAACGTCATAAAATTAAAAGACAATGCTGTATAAATAGATTTTGTACTTAGAGGTGAGAAAATATTCTGAACTACTTTGAAAATATTGACCAGAAGGTTGCCTATGAATAACTACAAGAAGTTGCCACATTTATACTCAGAAGCAACTGCACAGTCTTAATATTTTCATTGTTATCAAGAAAGGATAAATGCAAAATAATTAGCCATTGGACTAGGATATGTGAAATAAATAATGAAATAAACTTTAGAAAAGCAGAAAGGAGAAAATAATAAAGAGGAAATTCATTAGGAAAGAGGAAAAATTCAAATTAATTTTAGAAGTCTGATATTTGGACATCATTAGTATCATAACCAAACCAGCAATATAAACAAACTCTACAAGTTTAACTGAAAATATAAAAGAGTAAACACAAAGCCACAAAATTAGTTACAAGGGAATGATGCGGTAGATAAGAGAGAGCTTAAAGCACTATAAGAGAAAACTATGTACTGTTCTATGCCAACAAATTAAAAAATCTCAATAAAATGACAATTTTCTTGGAAAATATAAGTGACCAAAATTGACTTAGGATGAAGCAAACAACCTGAATAGAAAAATTACTAGGGAAGAAATTGAAAGTGTTGTCAAAATCTTACCTCTAAAAAAGGTTCTGGCTCAAATATTTTTATAAACAATTTTCCAGCTTTGAAGTACAGATAATTCACCTACTCTGTAAACTGTTTGAAAGACTACAAGAAGATCCAAAGCTTGCTAATTATTTTTATAAAGCTATTATAACCTTGGTTCTAAATCTTGATGACCATACCACAGGAAAAGAAAAATACAACTATTTTCCTATTGTATAATCAAAAAGGAAATATTAGGCATTTGAATCTGATAGTATATCAAAAAAATCGAGACAAAGGTGCATTTTTTCTTTAAAGAATGAAAGAATATATATATATATTTTTATTTAATACTGTGTCGAATTAGAAGCCAGGGTATTTATTTATTTATTTATTTATTTATTTTTAGAGAGGGAAGGGAGGGAGAGAGAGAGAGAGAGAGAGAGAAACACCAATGTGTGGTTGCTGGGGGACATGGCCTGCAACCTAGGCATGTGCCCTGACTGGGAATCGAACCTGCGATGCCTGGTTCGCAGCCCGCGCTCAATCCACTAAGCTACACCAGCCAGGGCGAAAGAATATATTTATATTAGGAAAGCTACTATTAAAACATAGTATATAAACAGGCCAGAAGAAAAAATCATATAAGCATTATAGTAAAAAATGTGTTGGATAAAGTCAAATATTAATATTAGCACAATGAAAAAAAATAATTCTCAAGAGGAGGAGAAAGGATATATTTTAACCCAGTGAAGACTGAATACAGTGATGAAACACCAGCGGAGTTTTCACTGGAGTCAGCTACACACCTGCCACACACCTGCCACACACCTGCCACCACCACAATTATACAATATGTTTGGGAAGTTCAATCCAAAGCAACAAAACAAACAACTGAAAAAAGACAGGTAGCTAAGCAACTAAGACAAAGGTGTCATTTCGGGTAAGGAATTTTTCTCTTTTGCAAACCAAGAGAATCCACTAAAAATCTATTTCAACTAGTAAATTACACAGAAACTTGGCTAAAACTAAATAATCACCAACAACCATTGCCACAAGAGCTTTCTGGACATTTCAAAAAACCAAATATAATTCTTTTAAAGAGAGATTTATTCAAATGAATAAAAAAGGTACAAAACAGCTAAGAATAAACTAAAAAAGAACTATTGAGAGGCTATGTAAAAAAAAGACTATAAAACTTTATCAAAATATATTAAAGAAACTAAAATGAAATAAGTTTTGTTCCTGGAGGAAAGACATTATTTTATAAATGTGTTTCTTCCCCAAATAATAGGTGCATTTAAGGTATTTTCAATTAATTTCCTAATGATGTAATTTTATAATGTGACAAAGTATTTTGAAGATTATCCAAAACCATAAAGAGATGACGATAAATTTTTTTAAAAAGAGGAGCAATGCAGACATTGCTAAAATGTTAATAAAATTGCAATAATCAAAACAATGTGGCAATGTCTTAAGATAGATAAAAAGAACAAAGGAAGACAATAGAAAGCAACTAAAATATATATACTAGATATAACCTTTCACATAATTGGAGAAATGATTCATTAATTAGTAGATATTCTTGGGAAACTTGGTTATTAGTTTTAGAAATCAGTTATATCAGTAATAGCAAAATAACATCAATAAAACATATTTCCAGTGGATCAAATATTTGAATAAAAAATAAAATCATAACAGAGTTAAAGGAACATATCAATATTAAAGACAGAAGCAATTCTTACATAAAGTAAGGAATAATAGAATAATTTTTCAGGTGTATAAAAATTAAAGACATCAATACCACTATAAAAGTAAATGACAATACTACATGGGGAATAACAAAATACTTATGATAAGCATAGATTAACAATATCTTCAACATAGAAAATATATGTACACACATGTACATACTTATACACATATGCATATAGCAAACAGTAAAAGACAGTTACCATCACATAAAAATTGCTAGTTTTCCAAAAAGATAAAAGCAAATTTTTAATAAAATTTTAATCTACATAGTTATTAAAAATACAAATGAAACAATCTATAAGTTAATTATAAAAATGCCAAAGATGAAGACACAAAATTTGTCTGCATTGCCCAGAACTGAGATGAACATGCAAAGCTACCAGTGAAAAACTGGTGACACAGCAGGGAAGGACCGTAGACCCTTGGACTAGAGACTGCTTGGGTTGTGACAAATCCCGCCTCTTTCTTTAATTCTCTAGGTGTGAAACTTTGTCATGTTATAGAATTTCTCTGTTGCAGTTTCTTCTTCTCTGATGTGAGGAAAACAGTAGTCATGACCGTCAGTCCTATAGGGATAAAGCGATTCAGCACATGCTAAGTACTGACAACAATGCAGGCCGTACGGCAAGGGCTCGATAAATGTTCCTACTTTGAACAACATCCTTTCATATGCACAATCTTTGATGTAGTAAGTTCACTCCAGGTCCCTGAGAAAATAATCAGAGATTTGTATGTAGTTTTGTGCAATTGAATATCAGCTTTATTTACAATGCCAAGAAACTGAAAACAATTTAAATTTTGAATTAGGGATTGGTATAAGAAATTATGACCCATACAAAAGCTGATTATAGGCAGTCATTAGACTATCTAATGACATGAGGTAAAACTCAAAATAAAATAATTTGGAAAGCTAAATACAAAATCATAAATGAAGTATAATGTGGATTTTGTTTTCTAAATATGTATGTATATCTAAGATATCTATATATAGATATATATATCTAATATTAGATAGATAGATATAGATATATATCTATTAGATAGTCTATTATATATAGATATATATCTAGACATAGATAATATCTATATATCTGTATCTAAGATATATATATATCTTTTTATCAGAAATACTGAGTATAGAATAAAATATTAATTGTGGTTATCTTTGGGTTGTGAGGTTATGAATAAATTCAATCTTCTTAATATTTTCCTGCATTTAAAAAATTTTCAAATGCACATAAATTATTTGTATAATCTGGGGAAAGTATCACATCAGCAATATCATCACACTGTTGCTTAATCACTAATTCTCATGAACTTCCCCCACACCTCTGCTCTGACAGTCCTAGACTCAGGTTTGCTGCTCTTGCTGATTCCAGCCCTGTGGACCCTGCTGATGGCTTCTGCTGTCAGCAAAGAACAGCCTCGGGGCAGCTCCTTCAGGCTGCAGTTGCCACAGGCTCTTTGCCGTCATCTTCTTAGCCACCTTCCCTATCAACTGCTGAATAATGCCAACTAAATATCATTTAACCATGACACCCAAACCAATGTGCTGTTCGCTTCCCACATGCCCATATGCTGGGCTGGGTGTTGGAAACTGTGGAGTTACAGTCCAGTAGGACACAGCCCCGCTTTCAAGAGCAGCAAGCAAGCAGGAAAGACCTGCCCCAAGTTCTGTGCAGTGTTACACCACCATTTACAAAGATCACCCAGACTAGCTCCCTTGTAATTGATAACTTCAACCTCTGCAGCTCTAAGGTTGCCAAATGTAGCAAGTGAAAATACCATAGGAAAAAAATATTGCATGAGACTCACTTAAAAAATATTCCAATTTATTTGAAATTCAAGTTTAACTGGGAGCCCTGTATTTTAACTGGCAACCCTAGAGAGAGATTATCTTCTCCCACCATCTCCATTTCACAGAGGAGGATTCTGAGGCTCAGTGAGATTTGGGAACTTGCTCTATCTCATCAGTGGAGCCTGAATTAGAACCTGCTCTCTTGTTGTTAGTCTAATTGCACTCAGAACCCACCTCCTTTGGAGTCTGTGTTGCAACCAATCAAGGCCAGGCAGGTCCACTCTTGCCTCGGGTAGATAGAAGGAAATGCATGGAGCCACAGGGATGCTTGCCATGTCTTTACTGGCAGGTGGGAGACCACGCAAGCCACAAGCTGCATGCCTCTCTAATGGAAGCCTCTACCTGTTTAAATACTAGAGGGGAACAAAGACAGAAAACTGCCCAAACCTTATGTAACATAAGAGTTCTATGCATGTGAGCTCACTTTATGTCATGGGAACAGTTTATCAGGCCCAGTCTCAAGGCTGTGAGAAAATTACTTATCAGGCCCTTCCAAGGCTGTGGGAACACTGCTCCTCTTAGTTACTCAGGCACCTGGGTGAGGAAGCCAGACTGCCTCCACTTACCCTACAGAATCCCATTCACTTTAGGGTTTGTATGTGTCTGAATGTTGTAACGAGCTTGATGCAGGTGAGTTTTTGTTTTGCATCTGGACTGGTGTCACCACTGGGTAACAGATGGTCCTCCATGAGTTCACAGGGGCTTTCGGAGTGTCCAGAAGTGGGGGTGCTGGTCAGAGGGAGCTTGGGGCTGACTTGGGCCCCTGTAGAGGGGCGGCATGCCTTCCTGCCTCTGCTGGGAGAGCTCTTCTTCCAGATGGCTATGCTGGGAGCCCAGGGGAGCCTGTGACTTCTGTGCAAAGAAGCCTTTCAGTTCAAGCCTGACTGCTGCGGTGAATGGGCTGATGAGATGCTCAGGGATGCGGAAGCCATCTTGCCCCACCCACACCACCTGCGCCAGAGCCATGGGAGGCCCTAGGCTAGAACAGGTGTCCTGTTCACATGTGTTGAATAAATGAATAAATACTTCCAATAGAGCCAGGGGGCGGGTTCCCACAGTGAGCTCACCTTCCAGCATTCCTGGTTGACCTGTGGCAGAGAGGGGGAGACTCATCCCGGTGCTCGAGGATGAACCACTTCAGAATGGAGGGGCCTGAAGTGGCTGTTAGGGGTCCCATCTTCCATGGGGACCCCATTTGAGTGCCAGAGTCAATTCCAAGGACATAGTATTTGACAGATCTCATTCCAGGCTGCGGAATACAGAGGTAAGGACACAGCTCCTTGCCTTACTCAGCCCATGGCTGGCAGAAATGTAATCGTAAACCATTGGATTTAACTGATTCCAGGGTGAGTGGCTTGCATATTGTCAGAAATGACCCTCACCCTTTGGAATGCCCAGGCAGCATGAGACTCTTATGTATTGGAAATTTTCAGAAAGGTCTAGAGATTATTATAGAGAAAAGGCCACACCTCTTAATTGTTTTGACTGTGTGCCTAGAGCATTGGACATACAGGGCACCGAGGCAGCAGGGGCTATTTTGTCACCCCTTGTCCATTTATATTTGTCCACCTTGCATACTGCAACCCGCCACAGAGGAACCCACTCTCCTTCTCTGGTTGTCTCTGTGATCTCTGATTTAGCTAAGCTAATGGGTGCGGGAGCACAGGGGGTTGAATACAGGTGTGTCTGAGCCAGGTGGAAATCAGAAGGTATTGGCTGCACCTTTTCATGTTCTCTGCCAATGACAGCCTAGGTCTCTGTTTGCCTGTTGTCAGGCTGGTATGACAAGCCCCTTGGCTGGGAAAGGAGCTTTCCAGGGTCCACTGGAGAGGACTGGACACGAGGTTTGGCCTGGTGCCAACCTGCCACACTGGTTCAGGGCCTGCTCACCCTGGAGTCGGAGCAGTCACCTGCTCTTCTGTTGTCTTCCCCTGCCCACTCCTTCTCGCAGTGGAGGGAGTGGTTAAATGCTTGCTACACTTCAGGAAGTGGAGCGAGGGTCTCCAGGCCTTGCTGTGCCTCAGCCACTTCTGTTGTCTCAGAATTCCAGTCCTATAAGATGAAGACTGACCTCTGAGAGGTGTGTGTTATTTCTGGTCCATGCTGTGGGTGCCAGTCCAGACACCTCTGCGGCTGGAAGGCAAGGTGAGTGAAAGGGGAAGCCCAGCTTGTTGATCAACAAGGCCCCTCTGTCTATCTGTCTGCCTGTCTGAGGTTGGAGACAGTGAACAGCAGGCCAAAGCGGGTGTACAGGCTGGGGAGGGGGTGTGGGGTCTTACTAAAATTTCATAAGATGAGCTTTGAGAGATTCAGGAAACAGCTGAATAAAACCCCTGGTGCTATGAAGAGCTTTGTATTCATTAAAAAAGACTTGATTCAGCTCCTATCAAAACAAACAGCCGCTAAGAGCTGGACTCTTCTGTATTGTTTTTAAGTACCAGGATGCTGTGACTTTTTCAGAAAAGAATTATCTTAGAGTCAGCCCAAGGAGGTGTGGTTGACTTCAGTTGCAAACATTAATTTAAAACAATGCAGTACCTAGAGGATTTATTGTTAGGCTTTTTGCAATTGGTTTTTTAATCAGATTTTTAAAAATCCTCGCTCGAGGATATTTTCTATTATTGATATGTTTAGAGAGAGGAAGGTGCAGAAGAGAGAAAGAGAGGAAAACATTGATGTGAAAGAGAAACGTTGATCAGTTGCCTGTCATGTGGTCCCTGACAGGGACCAAACCCATAGCCTAGGTACCGTATGTACCCTGACCGGGGATCAAACCCACAACTTTTTGGTGTATGTTATGACACTTCAACCAATGGTGCTATCTAGTTAGGACTGGCTTTTTGCAATTCTTGAAGCTGCTTTATTTAATAAGTAATATGGTCAGATAAGAGATGTCTGTAACCTCAAAACTAAGTTCACCGATCTGACTCTATCTCACACTCAACAAATAGTAACACCCTTTCAGTTGTGTGGCTAAAAAAAATCCACTTCACTGAGGTAGCACACATGCCTTATTTCTTCCCCCGCCCCCTTCCACTCATGCTCTGATGTAAGGAGCATCTTCCATGTGTGGCATTAGGTACCATAAGGAAGGAAAGATCAAAATGTGATATCTGGGAACAACAGCACTTTGTTGACTAGTAATCCAAACAGTATTCCTCTAATATAAACAATGGAAATACTGCATAAAATATGGAAACACTTTTAAGATGTAGAAGAACTAATAAGAAAGAGTATCTTCGGGTGTAAACAACAAAGAAAAAAAGTTAAAATCGAAGTGTTAAAAGTAACCAGGGGCCTGGGGCCAGGGATTCTAACACTCAGGTGGGAAAAGGAAGTACCCCTTTTTGCCCTGAGGGGCAACAGAGTTAGAACAGACCTGAATAAAGTACAGTGTCTAGGAGGCCATGTCCCTGTGCTCACTGGCCCAGCAATGTGGAGAGAAAGCTTGCCTTCCAAGATGCCTTGGATAGAAGAAATGCAATTCTCCAATAAGAAGCTGAGTGCCCTGTCTGCATTGTATGACAGGTGCAGGCTCCCAATTTACAAAGCCTGTGCAGAAAATAAAAACCTGCAACCTGAGAAATAAACAGAAAAACAGGTTCAGCAGCCATGAATGATTTAGCCCATCCTGCCTGAAGGGGATCAGGTGGCCTTAGTAGTATGATAGATTTACTCCTTTGGAGGATACCTCTGAGGGTAGCAAAGGGAATTAAGGAGACTATTTTGTAGAGTTCTAGGTAAATGCATGCAGCAGCTTAACTAGACACTGGAAAGGACCAGCAAGGTCTCCTGGTCTTGGGTTCCATCTCCTCTTGGACATCAGGTATTTTCACTTATATTTTTATCTATTTCCCTGGATATAAAGAAGAAGAAAGAGCTTCCCAAGCTGCCACCAGGCCCACCCATCTCATGGAAACTGAGGCCCTTCTGCTTTACCATCCAGAGGATTCTTGGGTTCAAGCATGCCCACTAGTCCCCTCTTGCCTCCATGGGTCCCTTTCCCCATTCTTTGTGTTCCTTCTCTCCCTCCTCTAGCCAACCTCTTACCTTTCTGCTCTCTCCCAAACCATAAGCACTGTGATCAAATATTACTTTTAATTTTGTCATCTAGGAAAAAAATAAACACTACTTCTCCTGACTAACAAGCTCCTCTACAGCCCCACTGTCTTCACTAGTGTTCCCACACATCCTTGTCTTAAGTAAGACAGAGTGTCCCTCCAGAACACTGTTCTCCTTGACACTCCTTCCAAAGGTGGCTTTCCACTAGTTCTCCCACACCTCACCAACTTAGGAGCTAAAGGGAGGCTCAGGTCTTCATTCATCACAGCTCCTTCTGGATGGCGACTCCACTTCCCTTTATAGCATCTCTTTTGATATTAATTCTTCTTCATTCGCCACCATCTTCTCTCCTTGCTCTTACCTTCTGACCCTTTGGTCACTTCCAGGGATTCATTCAAGAGTTTGGCTTATGCCCTGGCCGGGTGGCTCAGTTCTTTGGAACATTGTCTCATGCACCAAGAGAGTGAAGGTTGTACAGCACATATTCATAGATACAGGTGAAGGGAGGCAGTTCACCTTCTGGTACCAAAGGAAGACTCTGAGTCAAGTAGGAGCCCCTGGGCCCTGGTATCAGAGACTATTCAAGATAGGATAAATCTTAAGGAAGTTAGCCCTGAGTGTCTCAAAGATCCCCCAGTCCTGGCTTTTTTGGAATACACCTCTCTCATTGTTGCCAAAAGGTTCTGGGCTTCTTTTACCCTGACTGTTAACCCCATGCTAATTCCCTCCCTGGTCTGAAAGCTTGTCTCTTAGACAAGAGAAGCTTAATCTTAGTATACCCCAAGACTGATGCAGAAACCTGCCAGCAGTGTCTGTGGCATTGTGGATGAGATGAGACAAATTCATATGGACTACTGAGTCCTGTGGAGGAGAAAGAATGGTACAGCCACTCTCTCAAGGGAAGAGGTCCTTGGAGTGCCTCAGCCACTCTCTCAAGAGGATAGCATGCTGACCCTTGCCTCCGCAGGCTTTTATTGATTTTCTGGGCACATTACATTAAGGATGGTCCTCATTTACTATGCACAGGTTCACTTTAGGTGGTTACCTCTCACAGAAAACAAAGGAAAGGATGTTGCTAAATACATCAAAAAGAAGGATATTTGCAAATGTAAAGGGAAAAGTGGTTGAACTGGTTACACTTGTCCTTGGAAGGTTTAGCACATATTTTAGGAAGTTACTTTAAAGATATGCAATAAACATCTGCTGTCTCAATTCACGGTAAGGAGTTTTAGCAAAAAGCAGGTCTCAAAGCAGCCTAGGTACAATGCAGGCCTGATTCCCTGTGGGAGAACCTATCTGTGGGTCCTGTGTACCAGACCTCATTTTCCACTGGCCTTTCTGAGTAGGAGCTGGGCCCATGCTGTGCAGAATGGTCAGCTATACAAGACCATCCCACTAGACCGGGAAAGAGTCCCCACATATTGGAATATGGACCTATTTCCCTGAGCCCTATCAGAAAGTATCTCCTTACACCCCATCTGGTGGAGGACTGGGTAAATTACCAAAGGGAAAAGATAAATAATTTGGTCTGTGCCTGCTTTTGTGGAATATGTGTATCTACTTACTATAAGGAATGCCTCCTGGGAGGGTGGAAGCAAGTAAGAGATAAAAGTTCAAGGGCCTGGGGATTGAGAATGTGATCCCAGAGAAATTGCCCTTGCGTGCTTATTACAAAATTGGAAGTCATTTGTGTATTACACTTTAACTAAAAAGCACCTTACTTTTCTCTGTAATACCGCTTCACCTCAATATGAACAGGAGGATGGGGAATCGTGGTTGGTAAATGGGTTTCTAAATTATAACACCGTTATCCAATAGGATTTACTATGTAAAGGGCTGAAGAAATGGGATGAAATCCCTTAATGTTTAATTTTTTATGGCCTTGTGCCAGAATAAGAGGTTATTTTAAAAAGTAGGTTCCCGTCTACTGAAGAGGGACCCCAGAAATCCAAATCAGTTTTCTCAATTCTAAATTTGAGATCAGAAGACACCCTTGACTTCCTCCCTACCCCAAGGCCAAGTTTGCCCCCAATGCCACCTAGTCCATTAGGTGGCACCTAGTACAACCTTCTCCTGGGTGGCATGCTGCATCTTCTTCTGATAAGCTTTCAACCCCCTTGCCTCTTCCCTCACCCAGCTCTACACCCCACCAAGATCCCTCTTCCCCCAACCCTGTCCTGCATCTCATCCACACTCAGGCCCCAGCCTGGCCAGTGCTCATAGTGGGACAAGTTACAAGCCTGGGGAACAGAAAGGTTGTCCCTCCACTGAAGTTCCCAGTGGGGAAAGAGAGAGCCTAATGACTGTGTATGTGCCCTTTGCCTCATCAAGACCTGTGTAATTAAAAGGCACATTCAAAAAAATTAAGAGAAGACTCAGAGGGCTCCCTTAACCTGGTTAGGGAAATATTCCAGACCCACTACCATACTTGGTAGGTGTCCGGACCCTCCTAAATGTCCTACTAACAGGAAGAGAAGGCCCTAGTCCTTACAAAAGCTAGAGAAGAAGCAAAAAAACTAATAGGTATAATGCTGGTCATCAAATCTACCAACCAGGAGCATAAGCCATCCCTGAGATGGATACTACTTGGGACTTTAGGGAGAATATAGGAGAAGGTCGATTTAGCCACTTTAGAAATATGATCCTTAAGGGAATACAGGCAGCAGCAGGAACTGTATTAATTGGAATAAGAACCAAGAAATCACCCAGGAACCTAGGGGAATCCCTCTGCTTTCTCAGAAATATTTAAGGAATGCCCACACATCAACAGCAATTGAGATCCAGAGTCTGTAGAAGGAAATGCAATAGTTTGGTCCCACTTTATATCACAATGTGTGCCAGACATTAAGAGAAAACTATAAAAATTAGGAATAGAATCTACCACCCTGACCTCTAGATCAGTGGAACTGACCTTCTGAGTGTTCAACAACAGAGGCCTCAAGGTAGAAGCCAAGAAGGACAGGAGGGCCAAGAGAACAGCTAACATTTTGGCTTTGGCAGTTCAGGGTCAACCAAACTCACAGAGACGATGGGGCCCATCCCTATGGAATTCTACAACACCAGTGAGCTACTTGAATCCCCCAACAGCCCTAAAGACTTGAGCTTAACCAGTGTGCCATATTCAAAGAGGAGGTTCATTGGAAAGGGGAAGCCCCAAATGTTTCCTAAGAAGACCAAATGGACCACTACATCCATGCCCATCCCTGCAAGCAGCACAAATAGGAGGAAAAGACTGAAGAGGCAAAGGAGCTCCTCTCAAGTCCCTGTGAGTTACCCTTGAGGAGCCTTGGCTGACCCTGGTAGTAGGGGATAAAAAGGTTGACCTCCTAGTCAACACAGGGGCCACCTACACAATCTTGAACACTTTACAGGGCTGTATGACCAAGGATAAATACAAAATAGTGGGGGTAGAAGGAAAATCAAAATATAGACCCTTCCTTGAGTGCTTAGTATATGAGCCAGATGGAAAGACCTTGTCCCACTGTTTTCTCTGTACCCTGGAATGTTTGATCCATCTATTGGGAAGAGGCTTACTATACAAATTAGGAGTTTAAATTTACCTAGACAACAAAGTTATTAATATATCTCAGGGAGGAGTCTTCCTGTAAGACAAAAGTGAAGATAGTAAACTGAAGAGGGAAAGCATCAGTTCAATGAGTACGGGATGGGCCATTTTGCTTCTGGTTATGCACTCCCTATTTTATCCTCACCCTACTCAGGTGGTGGTGAGGAACCTGACCATCATTAGGATAGTCTCTCATCTAACCCATCTAGGGGTCTCAGGAAAAAATGTCCAGTCTTGTCTTCTTTTTGTCCATGGCATTAAAAAAAATCCCAGAGAGAAAAAAGGAGTCTTGGGCCCAGTGTTTAGAATTCAGAATCTTAAACACTAGCAACCCTGTAAAGGACAGGGATCAGTGACCTGGAAAGGTCAATTAGAAACATCTCTATCCTGGTTCAAGAGTCACGGAAGCTACCCTCCTGGCTCCAGAAGCACACCATGCAGCTCTCAACTCCTTGGTGGAGGTAGTCTTCCAGAATCTCCGGGCATTAGATGTGCTAACTGCAGAAACAGGAGGAATAGGTGCCATGTTATGTTAGGGAAACAATGTTGTTTTTATGTAAACACATCAGTTCAAGTAGAATAGAGTCTAGAAGTCCTAAAAAATATATAGTCATTTTAGAAAACACAAAACCCTGGCCATGGACCCCTATCCTAAACAAAATATTCCAAATTTGGGTTAGATGGCCAGGCCCACTTCTAAGCCCACTTATGTCAGTAGTCACAATAGGAACCCTCCTCTTAATCTTGGGGCCATGTTCATCAGATTGCTCTACAAAATTTGTAAGATGGATCTTAGACACAATTAAACTCCAGATGATAATTACCCAGGATTACAAACAGTTAGGACAGCTGGGTGGCAATCAGACTTACTTAAAGATGACTAGGGAAAGTTTCTGCTCCTCTTCAAACCCCCACCCGTGTCCCACTTCAGCAGGAAGCAATTACAGAATCCTGACCTTGGCCCTTTAGAGCCCCTCAAGAATAAGGAGCAATAAGTAATGAGAGGGGGGATTTTGTCGTCATGGCTGTAGGACCCTGACTGTTGAAACCTTGTGTACTTATGTTTCCATTTCAGCTATAGGGAAAGCCAGAGATGGATAAAACCTAGAATAAGAAGA
Organism: Tonatia bakeri; assembly: GCA_004024845.1. Taxonomy (NCBI): domain Eukaryota; kingdom Metazoa; phylum Chordata; class Mammalia; order Chiroptera; family Phyllostomidae; genus Tonatia; species Tonatia bakeri. The sequence continues at coordinate 70,770 of PVIA01006551.1, read as the reverse complement.
ACCAGCCAGAGTCAGCCTGAACCAAGAGGGTGCTGGATCTGGCCTCTGGGAGGCTCCGGGCCTCATCTCACCCCAATTATAACACATCATCCTGCTGCCTGACACACCTGCTGGCACCATGACAGGTTTGACCAGGACCATATGGGGAAGGAAATGGTAGCACCCCAGTGCTGGGACGAGACCAACCCATTCCTGAAAACTGACGTACATGTCTCCCCCTCATGTTGTCTCCATAGTCATCTCCCTAGACTTCTCTAGAATGGGCAGTTGACCTGGGAGTCTGCCTCCAGGTGCTCAATTCTCTGGCCATTGAATACAAGCTCGTGCTGCTGAACACTCAGCTTCAGTTCCACTGCTGGCGCAGTGATGCAGAATGGAGAAAGGACCCTTGGAAGGACAGAGGGTTTTGCCAGGCACTGGGTCGCCACACTTGGCCCTGGACGATCTAAACTGGTAACACTTCGTATATTATATACTCATGTATGTGTAAGTGATATTTATACATGTATTAGTTTTTTGTGGCTTCCATAACTAATTAATGCAAACTTGGTGGCTTAAAACAGAAATGTATTTTCCTATAGTTCTGGAAACATGAAGTCTGAAATCAGTACCACTAAACTGAAATGAAGGTGTCAGCAGGGCCACTCACCCTCCAAGGGCTCCAGGGAGAATCTGTTCTCACCTCTTTCAGTGTCTGGCAGCTGCCAGGATTCTTTGGCTTGTGGTTGCATCACTCGAATCTCTGCCTCTATGTTTGTACTGCTGTCTCTTCTGTGTTATAGTCTCTCTCTCCCTGCTTCCTCCTTATAAGGAGACATGATAGCATTTAGGGTCCAAGTAATAATCTGGGGTAAGCTCCTTACCTCAAAATCTTTAATTCAATCACACTTGCAAAGTCTTTTTGTTTTCTTTTTCTTTTTGCCAAATAAAGTAAGATTCACAGATCCCACAGATTAGGTCCTGAATCTTTTTTGGGGGGGAAACATTATTCAAGCCCATTTCACTCTATGCTGTAAAATACTTCGAGATAGTGAAACTGAAGTCCACTTAAGTTAGGTAACTTGCCCAAAGTCATACAAGTGACATGTATAGCTCTATGGTTCCAAAACCTAGCTGCATTTTTTTTTTTTAAGAAGAAAGGCCTCACACCCTAAGTAAAATAAAAATAATGGGATACATGTCGTTGTTGCTTTAATGTGCTGTTAATCATTCTTTATGTGCATTAGAAATATTTTAATTGCCTTGAAAAAGAACTGGAAGGTTTTGTGTGAGGCACATTCAGAAACATTATAATTCAGAAGCCAGCACATTCAGGCTGGGGCTTCTTGTGAAACTATGTGGTCCCTCTCCAAATGAGTTATAGTAAATATGAGTTATCAAAGAAAACATTCAATCGCAGGAAGCACTTAACCAGAAAAGTTCCCTTCAGGATTTAGTAAACATGGAGTCAATTTCATTCAGATTTAAAAAGATGGAAAGAAGAGAGTGAATTTTATTTTTCCTAGTAAGTAAGTTTTCAGCCTATACTACAATTAAAGTGAAGCCTTTTTTTTTCTCTCTTCTTTAAAATGATCAGATAGGAGAATCAATTGTGTGGGTGATTTCTGCCTCCCACTCAGCTAACATTTTATAATAAAATCACCTATTTTTGTTGGAAAGCCCTTAGCTGGTACTTAGACCTCATGCTTAGAGGCATACTCCTGGTTCTTGTGCATTTTGACTGGGTTCAGTCTGCCTTTCTGGGCTCTGGGCTCCAGACTTAAAGATGCTGCTAACACCGGTACCCACTCGGAGTACCAACTTCAAGTTCGTCTCCCCTCAATTAACAACTCTTCTGAATGCCCATGTTTCATATTTCAGTTCTTGTTGATAATAATGATTTTCCCTATAAGTGGAATTGTGATGTAGTACAGGATTCAAATCTGAATACCTTGTTTTCAAGTTAGCATTTCCCTGATGGCTAATGATGCTGAATATATCTTCATGGGCTTATCTCTTCTTTATACATGTCCACTCTGGTGAAGTATCTATTCAAATATTTTGACAATTTTTTATTTGGTTTATATGTTTTCCTAGTCTAAATTTTGGTTATTCTTCATATAGTTGGGATACAAATTCTTTGCTAGATATATAATGTAAAATTCAAGTTGGTAGCTCATCTTTTCATTCTGTTAAATAGTGCCTTTCTCAGAGCAAAATTTTTAATTTTGATAAATTTTAATATATCTTTTTTGGTTTGTCTTATAGATGATGATTTTAGTGTTGTATCTACGAGCTCTTTATCAAAGTCATGAAGATTTTCTTCATTTTTTTCTGTTTTATAATTTTACATTTATATTTAGATCTAAGAGGCATATGTTAATTTTCATAAGGTATGAGATTTAGATATTTATTTTCTTGCATATGAATGCTAAATTGTTTCAATACCATTTGTTAAAAAGACCATAAATTACCTAAACTCACTCAAAATATAATAGGCCAATTGAATTAGTAGTTAAAAGCTTTCTAAGAAAATTATCCATGCCTGGATGATTTCACTGGAAATTTTTATCTAACACTTTTAAAAGAAATAACACCAATCCTATAATATCTCTTCTCAAAAGTAGATTGAAGGATATACTTCCCAATTCAATTAATGAGGCCATCATTACTCTGTTCTAAAAACAGACAGAAAGAGTACAAAAAGAAAAAAACTATAGCTAAAATTTCTCATGTAAATAGTTGGAAAAATCTCATGAACACAGATACAAAAAAAAAAAAAGCAGTAAATATTTCCAAAAATGTATTAAAAAACAAATGCACCACAGCTACATGCAACTTATCTTGGGAATGTAAGCTTAAATTAATATTCAAAAATCAATCAGTAAAATCCAGCAAAATCATAGTATAAATGAATTCCACATGATTGAATAAAGTGATGCAGAAAAACCATTTGACAAAATTCAACATCCCTTCACAATCTAAACTCCTAAGAAACTAGGAATAGAAGGGAACTTCCTCAATCTGATAAGGAGCATCTAAATAAAACCCTTGCAACTAACATTAAATTCATGACTACACACAAACTGGTTTCCCCCAGAAGATTTGGAGCAAAGCGAGTGATGTCCTCACCACTGCTTGTCAGCACCATCCATCTGCCCTGGTCAGCACCCGAGAAAACAGCGAATGGGAAATGTGAAAGCTTCTTATCTCAGATGACACCGAGACATAATGAAAGTAAGAATGACTGGCCAGTTGGGAAATCCATTCTGAATGGAGAGGGAAAAATAATGGGAATATATAAGCCATACAAATGTGCTCTCAATTTTTTCCTTGAGGAAGAAAATTTTACAGGTAGGTAGTATTCCATACTAAGAGTATATTAATATAGAAGATGGGAATAAAGATGGTAAATCATTAACTGAGATTTTCTGAAATGTAATTATGTAAGTTTTCATACAATAAAAAAAAATCTAAAGAACAATACCATTAAAAAGTACCAGAGATGAGAAAGTGAATAAGGGGTTGTTATTTTGAGTCCATATAAAGTACAGAGGAAAGCGTTAAGATAAATAGAAAAGGTGCTTACTCTTATCTAGGAAATTATATTTTTACATCTTGCTCTAAATCTCTTAAAATATAATGCCATGGTAACCAGTGTTATGCTTTAAATAAATTTAAAAGTTCTATTTTTGATAGGAAAAACAATAATTGAGTGAAAAATCATGCTTATCTATGTTCCTCACTTAGATATTCTTAGGGGACATTCAGCATTTGGCACCAAAGCTGTTGAAAGTAGTGGTTAAGACCTTGTTCTTTTTTTAAATCAGAATTCTGGCCTCAAGGATGGTGGTGCAATCTTGGACAAGTTACCTAAGCTCTTATAATAAGACCTAATAATAAACTCTTACAATAAACTCGAATAAGACCTGCTTTGCAGGCTGTTAGAGGAACTGAAGGGGTATGCTTGTAAGGTACTAGACTGGTGCTTGACATGAAGTAGAGATGGATGTTAAGTATCATTAACTATCATTATTATCTACCATATAATAACAAATTATCTGAATTGAATAATTAGTCTCTAGGAGGAAAATAACAAAATAAAATATATATACCTTGAAAACCCAAACTTTTAATGTAATGGTAAATATGTCATGGATACTATCCCTTGCATGTAGGAAATGTGTCTGAGTACTCAGTGGAATGTAGCAGTACAGACAGAGAGTAATTGGTATGAGAATACAGATTTTGAGGGCAACCAGGCATTGGATGTTAGTTGAAGACAGAAGTTGATCTGCTCCATAACCACGACCTTCCAATTCTGTTACTCTTTTTCTAAGGTGAAATACTGAATTAATAATTCAGATCCCAGCACAGTGATGGGCCACCTTTACTCAGAGTAAAGAAGTTCATGGTTTTTTGTATATTAGTTTTCTTTGTCCTTTTCCACATATGGCTTTTTATTTTCTGTGTGGATCCCAACTTTCTGTTCCTGAAGTAAGGCCAGCCAAGCCACTAGGTTTGGGGGACGAGTTCTTATTTTCTCTAGAACAGAGACTGGCTAGGTGTCCACCAAAGCTTTGTCTCCTTCTTTCCTGGGCATACCTTTAAGGATTCCCTGTGGCCAGGTTGTTAAATGTGGATTCAAGTGAGCTATACAATTCTCAAAATTGTTCCCTGATATATTCTCTTTTTTATTTCCATCAAGACAGGGCCTCAAGAGCCCTAGAAGATGAAGTCCTCAGATGGAAGATCTCTAGGTCCCTGAGAGGCTGTGTGGAGTGGAGCTCCCCTCCTCCAGTAACTTGTTTTGTATTGCAGCATGAGAAATAAAGTTTGTGTTCAGCCACTGAGGTATTACAAGTCTCTGTTATGGAGTACTCTATCCCAACTAATAGACACTCTGGGTGCTTTTACTGTGGTAAGGGTACATATATTTTTTAATTGGTGTTTCAGAATTCTTAAGGTATATTTCCAGAAGTGGGATCACTGGGTCAAAAGGCAGTTCCATTTTTAATTTTTTGAGGAAACTATACTGTTTTCCACAATGGCTGCACCACTCTGCAGTCCCACCAACAGTGCACAAGGGTTCCCCTCTGTCCACATCCTCACCAGCACTTGTTTGTTGATTTGTTGATGGTAGCCATTCTGGCAGGTTTGAGGGTGATGTCTCATTGTGACATTAATTTACATTTCTCTGATTAGTGATGTTGAGAATTTGTTTATATGTCTCCTGGCTATCTGTATGTCCTCTTTGGAGAAGTGTCTATTCAGGTCCTTTGCTCATTTTTTAATTGGACTGTTTGTCTTCCTGTTGATGAATTCATAAGTTCTTTATATAATTTGGAAATCAACCTTTTATCATTGCCAAATATGTCCTCCTAGGCAGTGGGTTCCCTTTTCATTTCATTGATGGCTTCTTTTGCTGTGCAGAAGCTTTTTAGTTTGACATAGTTACATTTGTTTATTTTTCTTTTATTTCCCTTGACCTAGAAGAAATAGCAGCAAAGATATTACTATGAGAGATGTCTGAGATTTTACTGCTTATGTTTTCTGCTAGGATTTCTATGGTTTCATGACTTACATTTAAGTCTTTTTATCCATTTTCTATTTATTCTTATGCTTAGTGTAAATTGGTGGTCTGATTTCATTTTTTTTTTCGCTTGTACCTGTTCAATTTTCCCAACACCATTTATTGAAGATGTTGCCTTTACTCCACTGTATGCTCTTGCCTCCTTTAACAAATGCTAATTGACCGTATTGGTATGGGCTGATTTCTAGGTTCTCCATTTTGTTCCATTGATCTGTGTGCCCATTCTTAGGCCAGCATAAGGCTGTTTTGATTACAATGGCCTTGTTTTATATAGTTTGATATCTGATATTGTGATTCCTCCAACTTTGTTCTTCTTTCTCAAGATTGCCAAGGCAATTCAGGTTTTGTTTTTTTCTTTTTTTGCAGGGAGGGGTTTCATATATATTTTTGGAATATTTTTTCTAGATTTGTGAAGAAGAATCTTCTTTTTGAAAGGAACTGCATTGACACTACATATTGCTTTAGGTAGTATGGACAGTTTAATGATATTAATTCTTCCAATCTATGAATATTGTATATGCTTATAGTTGTTTGTATCTTTCTCAACTTTTTTCTTCAGTGTCCTATAGTTTTCCAAATACAAGTCTTTTACGTCCTTGATCAAATTTATTCCTAGGTACCTGATGTTTTTTGTTGCAATAGTAAGCGGGATGTTTTTTAGCTTCTCTTCTGATAGTTCAATATTAGTATACAGAAATGCCATTGACTTCTGAATGTTAATTTTATATCCTGCTACTTTGTTAATTTATTAGCTCTAATAGCTTTTTGGTGCAGTCCTCAGGGTTTTCTATGTACGATATCATGTCATTGAATTTTTATCATGATATCAGTGAATAATAACAGTTTTACTTCTTTTCCAATTTGAATGACTTTTATTTTCTTGTCTGATTCTGTGGCTAGGAATCCCAGTACCAATCTTAAGGGAAACATTTTTAGTTTTTTGCCCACTGAGTATGATGTTGGCTGTGGGTTTGTCATATATGGCCTTTATTATGTTATGGTATATTTCCTCTATTCCCGTTTTGCTGAGTATTTTTATCATAAATGGGTGCTGGATTTTATCAAATGTTTTTTTCTTCATTTGTTGAAATGATCATGTGGTTTTTATACTTTAAGTTTTATTTTTAACATGTTTTCTTTTGACGGATTTTTAAAACATGGATGTTATTCTTTCTGTTAAGTCTATTCTAATCAGCAAATGAAAGTGATCATTTTACTACACCTCATCAACATTAGATATTATTTCATATAACAATTTTTTAGACAATTTTTTATCATTGACATTCAATATTATTTTATATTTGCTTTAGGTATACATCATAGTGGTTAGACATATAATTTTTGAAGTGATGACCCTGATAAGTCTAGTACCCATCTGGAACCATCCCTAGTTATTACAATATTATTACTGTAATATAGTTATTATAATATTATTGCTACAATATTATTATTACCAATATTATTGAATGTTACTATATTCCCCTTGCTGGACTTGACATCCCTGTGACCATTTTGTAGCTTCTTAATCCCTTCACCTTTTTCATCTAGTCTCCCTGCCTCCCTCTCATCTGGAAACCCTCAGTTTGTTCTCTGCGTCTATGAGTTTGTTTTTGTTTTGTTCGTTCATCTATTTGGTTGTTTAGATGCTACACATATGAGTGAAATCACATGGTATTTGCCTTTTGCTGACTGACTTATTTCACTCAGCACAATACCCTCTAAGTTCATTGATATGTGTAGTCACAAATGGTGAGAGTTCATTTTCTTTTATGGCTGAGTAATATTCCATTGTGTAAATGTACCACAGCTTTTTAAAAATCTACCCCTCTATTGATGCACACTTGGGTTGCCTCTATATCTTGGTTATTAAAATAGCACTTCAATGAACATAGGGGTGCATATATATTTTTTTCAAATTAGTGTTTTGTATTGCTTTGAATATATACCCAGAAGTGAAATTGCTGGATTATAAGGTAGATCTATTTTTATTTTTTTGAGGAAGCTCCACAGAGCTTTCTATAGTGGCTGAACCTAATTAAATTCCCACCCACAGTGCACGAGGATTTCCTTTTCTCCACATCCTCACCAACACATGTGCTTGTTGATTTATTGATGATAGCCATTCTGACAGGTGTGAAGTGATATCTCAGTGTGGTTTTAATTTGCAATTCTCTGATGATTAGTGACATTAACATCTTTTTGTATGTCTGTTGGCTATCTGTATGTTGTCTTTGGAGAACTGTCTATTCAGGTTGTCTGCCCATTTTTTAATTGGATTGTTTGAGGGTAGGTTTAGTGTTGAGTAATAGGAGTTCTTTAAAAATTTGGATATTAACCCCTTATCAGATGTATCATTGGCAAATATCTCCTTTCATTCAGTAGGTTGTCATTTCATTTTGTTTTCTTTGCTGTGCCAAAACTTTTTAGTTTGATGTAGTCCCATTTGTTTATTTTTTCCTTTTGTTTCTTTTGCCTAAGGAGATATATCAAAAAATATCACTTAGAGAAATGTCAGAGAGTTTACTGCCTATATTTTCTTAAGATTTTAGGATTTTGAGTTTAACATTTAAGTCTTTAATCCATTTTCAGTTTATTCTTGTTTATGGTGTAAGAAGGGTGATCAAGCTATTTTTGGCCTGCATCTGTTCAATTTTTCCAACACAATTTATTGAAAAGACTGTCTTTTCAATACATTGTATATTCTTGTCTCCTTTGTCAAATATGAATTGACCATAGAGGGGTGGGTTTACTTCTGGGCTTTTTATTCTGTTCCATTGCTATGTGTCTGTTTTTATGCCACTACCATGCTTTTTTTATTTCTATGACCTTGTAGCATATTTTGATATCAGGTAGTGTGATACCTCCAACTTTGTTTTCTTTCCCAAGCTTGCTGTGGCTATTCAGGGTCTTCTGTGGTTCCATATGCTTTTTAGAATTATTTATACTAGTTCTGTGAAAAATATGCCATTGGCATTTTGATAAGGATTTCATTAAAGCTGTAGATTGCTTTGGGTAGTATGAACACTTTAACAATATTAATTCTTCCTATGCATGAGTACAATACATGCTTCCATTTATTTGTGTCTCCTCTAATGTCTTGTAATTTTCTGAGTACAGATCTTTTGTTTCTTTGGTTAAACTTATTCTTAGCTACTTTTTTCAATGCAATTATAAATGGAATTGTTTCCTTAATTTTGTTATCTGACAGTTCATTATTAGTGTATAAAAATGCAACTGACTTCTGGATATTTATTTTGTATCCTGCTACTTTACTGAATTCATTTATCAGTTCTAATAGTTTTTGTTAGATTCTTTAGGGTTCCATATATACAGTGTCATGCCATATGCAAATAATGGCAGTTTTACTTTTTCTTTTACAATTTAGATGCCTTTTACTTCTTCTTCTTGTCTAATTGGTGTGGCTAGAACTTCCAGTACTATGTTGAATAAAAGTGGCGAAAATGGACAACCATGTCTTGTTCTTGATCTTAACAAAAATGTTTTTAGCTTTTTTTCTGTTGAGTACAATGGCAGCTATGGTAATTTATATATGGTCTTTATTATGTTGAAGTATGTTCCCTCTGTTTTCACCATGCTGAGAGTTTTTTAAAGTAAATTATTTATAGGTACATAGTTATGCCATATTATTATTCATATTTATGGTCCTCTTTCCCCTTAAAGAAGTCCCTGTAACATTTCTTGTAATACTGGTTTGGGGGTAATAAACTCTTAGCTTTTAGCTTTTTTTTTTGTCCGGAAAGCTCTTTATCTCTCCTCCAATTTAAAATTTGCTGAGACTTTCTGGGTAGAGTAGTCTTTGTTGCAGGTCCTTACTTTGTATCACTTTGAGTATTTCATGCCAATCATTTCTGGCCTTAAAAAGTTTCTGTTGAGAAATTAGCTGATAGTCTTGTGGAAGTTCCCTTATAGCTCTTTCTCTTGCTGCTTTTAAGATTCTTTGTCTTTAACCTTTGGCATTTTAATTATAATGTGTCTTGGTGTGGGGCTCTTTGAGTTCATCTGGTGTGGGATTCTCTGTGCTTGCTGGACTTGTATATCTAATTCCTTTACTAGGTTAGGAAAGCTTTGAGTCATTATTTCTTCAGATAGATCCTCAATCCCTTCCTCTCTCTTTTCTACTCTTGTGCCCCTCCTTATGATGCAAATGTTGTTTCTTTTAATGTTATCCAGAGGTCCCTTAAACTGTCCTCAGTTTTTTAAATTATTTTTATTTTTGCTGTCCTGAATTGGTGTTTCATGCTACCTTCTCTTCAAAATTGGTGCTTCAATCATCTGCTTTAATCTGCAAAAGTCTCAGGGTACACTGAGGCCAGCCACCACCTGCCTGGTCCCTGGAATACTGGCAGTGGGGTGGGTTCTCAGGGAATCCTTAGGATGAAGCTCCTGAAGTTTACAAGGACAATGGAGACTTAGGTTTGGTGGTGATTGTGGGAGGGCTCAACACAGGGACAGTGGAAGCTGTCCCTCTAGCCCTTGCTCTGAAGCTGCACAATTCAGTTTCTTCCTGTGTGTTTCTAGTGCCCTTCTGAGCTGCTGTCCCTCCACAAGAACTCAAGGTGAGTGTCTGCAAACAGGAGTTTGTATGTTGGCCCTTTAAGAGGGTTCCTGTATTTTCAGCAGCTTTCTGTTGCACACAGAGAAATACAAATTCCTGCTGATTTTTAGAGTCAGATGTTAAGCAGGTTCTTTTCATGGCTGGATTTTGGGGCTGGAGAGTCCAGCATGGAGCCGAAACTATTCACATTTCAGGAGGGACCTCTGCAGCTGAGACATCCCTCCAGATTCTCAATTACCATATGGAGCTATGGGACTAGCCAGTTTTGTGTCTCCACCTCTCTTACCAGTCTTGGTATAGCTTCTTCTTTATGCCCTTAGCTATAGGGATTCTGTTTGGCTAGTCTTCAGATGGCTATCCAGGTTGATTGTTCTATAATTTAATTGTAATTTTGGTGTCATCTTGACCAGAACCCTATTATTATCAACAATGAGCGTGTAGAGAAGTAAACATGGAACAGGCAAATGGTTAAGTAGATATGTTCAACATAAAGGATTTAAACTTAAAATTACCTAATTTAATTAAGATACAATTCATTCATGAATCTTCTCCCTGATATATTAGTAAAAAATTTCTATGCTAGACACTGGAGTACATACAATGGATTACATGGTTTGGTTTCTTCTCCCTTGACATCAAATGTAGGTATTGGGAAAAGCCAAGAAAATTACATCACAGAAAACAGACAATAATAAAAATACGTTACTACTTGTAAGAGTTTGAGAACCATTAGGCCAATCAAATACAAAGGAGAGTTTATAAAAAAACTTTGCTCTTAGACCTCTAAGAAGAATGGATAAATAATTGTTCGAATAGTTACAGGTGCACAGGTTATATAAAAATGTTAGTGAGATTTTTCAATGCACCTTTAATGCTGTTGCCCTATTATTCTTTCCTTCTTGGGGTGTCCCTCCAGTCAGAATGTGTAGGAGACCATTCTGTGTGGCGTGGGCCCAGCTCCCACTCAGAGATGCACAGGACCCACACCCACGGATAGGTTCTCCCATGGGGAATCAGGCCTGCAATATACCTGGGCCACTTTGAGATTTGCTTTTGCTAAAACTCCCTCACCCTGAATTGAGACCCCAAGTGCTTACTGTAACTTCCTAAAATCCAAGCTAAAACTCCCCAGTATAAAGTGTAACCAGTTCAACTACTTGTCCCTTTTCATTTGCAAATATCCTTCTTCTGTGATGTGATTAGTGGCATTTGCTCCTTTGTTTTCTGAAGAAGGTAACCACCTAAAGCCAACCTGTGCATAATAAATGAGGATCATCATGTAATGTGCCAAGAAACCCAATAAAGGCCGGTCACGGCAAGGACCAAGGCTTTTGCTCCCCTTGAGAGAAGCCGCTGGCCCTTTTCCTCCACAGGACTCGGTAGTTCATGTGAATGTCTCTCCCCCATCTACTATGTCTTGGACCCCACGAGCTAGGGTCCGCATCAAGAATGCAGTGATTAGTACTTTGTAGACTCTTTCTTGCTTCTCATCCCTAGGAGAATCATGGAAATAAATCATTGGTTAGATTTATATCCACTGAGTGAATTCCAAGTGTCTGTCCTAAGTGAAGGTCCCTCCTTACCTGACAAAGGGTAAAATTGAAATAATGGCCTTTAACTTAAAGGTGGGAGTGGTTTGGATTTGGTTATAAGCCTACCAGTTCTTTAAATATTGAAACCATCTTTATATCAGACCACAGTAAAAATAATTAGACTGAATTATAGAACATATATGCCAAGATGGCTGATTCCTTCAAGCAGAATCCCCATCATATGAGTGCATTTTACATAGCACAAGTTGCTTTATATTATGTAAGACATTCCCCCAAAGATACACTTTATAAATTCAAGAAATCATAATGTTAAAGGTCAGTTAACATTTCTGCTAGGACAGTTTATTTGTTTGTTTTTAACATTGATTACACACAGCTCTTGGGAAGTAACTCAAGGGCTCATAGGGGAGTTCTGTGGGGAGAGAGAAAGATTTCCATCCAACCGTGAACCGAAACAGTTCTGTTTTTATCTATTTATGTAATGTCTCTCTGTGTGAGATCTGATTGGGGAAAACAGTTTAGAAAAATTGTTTACAAAAGTATTTAAGCCATTGCTTACAAGAAGGAAAATCTGTCATAAATTAAGGACCTATTGTGTGTGTCAGTTATTTTATAGCTATTATTTTAGGTAGCCATCACTACAACCCTTACCAAAAACAATGACCTATTTTACAAATAAGGAAACTGAGGCATTGGGATTAAATTTTTTAAAAGTCACACTGCTCTCTCAGGTAGAGCCAAAATGAGAATCCATGATTTTTGTACTTTTTAATCCAAAACCATTCTTAAGAATTAAGTTTATTAATGTCTCCATGTATGTTTAACAAAGATAAACCCATCAGAAGACAATTAACAAAATGGCAATAGTAAGTCCTTACTTATTAATAATTACTTTAAACATAAATGTATTAAATTTTCTAATGGCTGAATGGATTTTAAAAAGAAAACAAAATCTAACAATATGCCTATAAAAGACTCACTTTAGTCTTAAAGATCCAAATAAATTGAGAGTGCAGGCATAGAAAAAAACATAAAGAAAATGGTAAACAAATTTAAAAAATCAGGGGTAGGTGTACTTATCTCAGACAAAATAGACTTTAAGCTAAAAATGGTAAGAGAGACCCTAAAGGTCATTATGTAATGTTAGAGGGGTCACTCCACCAAGAAGATGTAATAATTGTAAATATTCATGTGCCAAACATTAGAGTACCTAAATGTGTAAATCAAAAACTGATAAAGCTAAAAGGAGAGATAAACAAATAAACAAAAAGATAAACATTATTGAAAAGAGAACCCCCTATGATGTTAATGGTGATCAAAGTAATGTAATAAAAACAGGTACTTTTTACTGCGGTGTTAGTATTACTGCAGCATTGTTTCCCAAAATTCTATGAAAATAAGAATTTCAGTTCTTGGTAAATACACAGATTGTCAGGCTCCAATGCAACTGTATTCTATCAAAATTCTCAGGGAATAGATTGAGGAAGTTGGGAAACTACTATGCTAGACTGTCTATGTGTTAAGTGCTTTTCATGAATTACAGAATTTGATTTCTGCAAACATTTTATGAGATCAACACTATTACTTAGCTCATAACACATATGAGAAGCCTAAGGCAGAGAGAAAGTCAATGACTTCTTCATGCTGATAGGTTTGGTCAGAGTTATCCTTGGGTACAACTATTTCAGTTCTAGGTCTTGTGGACTCTAAAGGGGAGAGGATAGCTGGCTTCTGGGAAAACTTGAAGGAAAGTCCCCACGGCAGGTATTTCTGTGAAGGGCAGACACTCTTCCCATAGGGCCTTTTGCTCTACTTTCCTGTTTCCCCCAAGATTTACTCCCAAATTTCTCCTTCCTCCCCAGCAAGTTCCCATCTTCCCACTGGTTTCTTGTACTCCAGCTTGAATCACAAGGCTAAGCTTTCAAAGAGCTTGCACTTTAGGAGCAGGGATATGACTCAGAAACACAGCAGGCTGCAATAAGTACCACGGAAGAGGAGTGGAGACCAAAAGCACTGTGGGGTTTTGAAAATGAGCTCTAAGTAATGCTTTGGGATGTTAGAGGTGGTGGGCATGGGCCAATTTTCACAACCAGTTTCGGTGTATGGGTAGCTATTCTTCTGGCGGAGGGAGTGAGACCACCAATAAAACATTTCTCCCCATTTCTTTTCTTTGCAAATTGGGTCTCCGTAACTTAGACCAAGTAGGGGAGGATAAATCTTAGGCCCAGGGATGGTTTAGCAGTCTAAGTCATCTGTTTCAAAATAAGACAGAATTACAGCCAGCTGGTATTGATTTTCAAAGCCTGACCTCTGCAGAAAGGGGTGAAAATTTACCAGAAAGTTCTCTTCTAATCCAAGGCACCAGGCTGCATTTCCCTCACGGGGGGACATGGATGCTATGAAGCTCTGGCTTTTATTTTGATTTGTTAGTAACCCCAAGTCACACTGTTACAGTATTTTGAATACAGCATTTATAAGTTAGAAATAGGAGGGTACGGAATGTGCCACATTTTCTAGTTCATTGTTCCATGTCCATAAAGGAACACTTAAAGAGTAAAATTCTACATTCTTCGAGGTAGCAGCAATAATAGCACTATTCTCTTGGCCATTTACAACGAAGGGTGAAAACTAAGCTCTTTAGTTACCTCATGTGCCTTATTGATCTCTGTTACAACATGGAGCAGCCCTGACAGCTCTCATCACTTCTAACGGTTCACAGCTCTTACATATGAACATGCAACCCTGTGCTGCTCATCACATGTTATGGGCTGACATGTGCCCCCCCAAACAAGGTGAAGTCCTAACCCCCAATACCTGTGAACATGACCTTATTTGGAAATAGGGTCTGAAGATTTAGTGAAGTTAAGATGAGGTCATTAAGGTAGAGTCTGATCCAATAAGATGTGAAGGCACAGAGACACAGGGAGGCTGCTATGTGAAGGGAGAGACTGGCATGTTCATCTACACATCAAGGAACAACAAGGGTTGCTGGCATTGCCAGGAGTTGGGAGAAAGGCACAGGGCAGATTCTCCCTCAGAGCCCTCACTCAGGAGGAATCAGCCCTGCCAACACTCTGAGTTTGGGCCTCTGCTCCCAGAATGCGGAGAGACAAACACATTTCTGTGGGTTTAAGCCACCCAGTTCGTAGGGCTTTGTTACGGCAGCCCTAGGGAACTAATAGACCATTTTTATGAAAACTGTCCACAAAAGAACTTTGTGTAATATTACACATAAAATTTTAATGAAGACACTTAATCTGACAACTATTATAAATACGAACAAGATTATCACATGCAAGAGAGAATGAGGACTCCTAAGTGGGTAGCTAGACTACTTGATGAAGAAAAAAGAGTGAATTCTCGGAGTGAGGCTGGGTTCATCTTCAGAAGCAACATAAAGATGCTCCAAATAAGGAGTAAGCCAAGCATGGCCTCCAGGTCAAGGCCAGCCTGCAGGCTGTCAGTGCACATCTCCTGAGCTAAGAAAGTTTTGTACATTTTTAAAGATCTCTTGAATGTGGGCCCCCCTCTCTCTCTCTCTTTCCCCATTTAGGAAGGTCTCCAGATAGATGGAAAAGCCATCAGAAGTCTTGGTCCCCAAAAGATTTTGTGCTGTAGACCCCTTACATGCCCAACTCACTGTGATGGAGAAATAAACCTTGATTATGTTCAGCCACTGAGAAGTTAGTCACACACAGATGAGTGCTCTGTGTCACAACAGTTACTCAGTCCTCGCAAGCACTGTTGTTCTCCAGCTAAGCCTGACCCTCATTCTCCTCCTAACCCAACACCAGTGAAACCAGAAGAATATGCAGTGGAGACCATGCATGGCCCCTAAAGATTAAAACACTTACTATCTGGTTCTCTACAGAAAAAATTTACCAACCCTTGGTCTAATCCAGTGATTTGTACCATTAGTATTATTGTTATTATTATTTATTATAGATCTCTTGTTTTATTTTAAAAATAATATATAAAATAGTTGGAAAAGCACTGATGCTCTAGATAAAGCAGGGCTCACAGTCTTGAATTCTTCCACTCAGTGAATTTAGTAGCCCCAGGTTTCCACTAAATAATCATTATCATGATATTGGTAACAATCCACCAAGTACTTACAGTGTGTCAGCATTACTGTGCCACACACCGCACATACACTCTTGAATTTAATCTCCAAAATAATCATATGACAAGTGTGCCATTATTATCTCCATTTTTATACATGAGGCAAGTGGAGCTTAGATCATATAAATTAATTTCCCTCTATTTACCTCTAGTGAATGGCAAAGACAGAATTCACATTGATGTCCCTCTGGCAGCAAATTCCACACTCCTTCCAATGCCACATTGCTTTCCCCAAAACAAGCCCTCCTTTTATCTGCTCCCACCTCCTCATGGAGGGCCCTAAGGAGGTGAGGGTGTAAATCAAAGGCCACAGGCTAGCTGTTCTCAAGTCCAGGTGTCCTGATCCCCTGATATGATGCTCTTCCCACTGTTCCTAAGGCTTGCTCATCCTGACTGGGTGTGGGTTGAGGGGAACATTGACCAGACTGGCCCTGGGATAGAAGGGGTAGTCAGGTATAGGGCTCAAAGTCCCCATGTTCTCATTCCCATGCTCCTCAGCCTGGTAGGCTGGAGAACAAGATATACATAGCATGGGGATCAGCAGACCGTGGTCTGCCCTTCATTTTTCCTTCTTGTCCCTGCTCACAGGAGAAGCACCTCCCTCAGCAAAAGCCCATACACAACCCTCATCTCATGGAAGGCCCAAGGCCTGTTCGATTTTGCCACAACTGCCAGCAATAGTCAATCAAGCATGTTTCTCACACTGACCTGGCCAGCCCTTCTTGAACTTTGCTCCTCATACTACCCTTCTCTCTCTTTGTTGTCCCCCAGATTGGAAGCATGAGTCTATCTTCCCATTCCAACTGCTGCACCTCAAGTGTCTGTGTCCCCATGCCAGCAACTCACAGCTGCCTGAATTGAAGTCAGCTGATTCCTTTATTTTTTTTTTATCAGTGTACATTTGCCATACATTATTATATTAGTTTTAGGTTTTACAACATTTCAACATTTGTATACCTTACAATATGATTACCACAATTTGTCTCATAACCATCTCATAACTTCGCCATACAAAGTTATTATGGTGTTAACTATTTTCCCTATGCTGTACATTATTTCCCCAAACTTATTTATTTTATAACTGGAAGTTTTGAGCTCTTATTTCTTTTACCTTTTTATTCTCTGTCATCCCCTTCTTTGGCAACCATCAGTTTGTTCTTTGCATCTTGAGTCTGTTTTCTGTTTTATTTGCTTGTTTGTTTTCAGCTGACTCCTTCTTAACCCAGCCCTGAGGACTATCACGGCACAGATCTGACCTAGCTGGTTGCATGTCCAGGAGACTCAGTCAGGCCGCTCTCCTGGGAGCAGCAGCTCCTTCCCCTGCGAATGCCAGCTGTGATATGTTGTTCCTTTTCTTCTCTGTGGTGTGATATAGTTGTGTATGCCAGCAGTGTCAACACAGTCACAGTCACTAATGGCTTTAAGCTAATATCTTTGAGGGACAGAAGTTTGCATTAGCAGTAATTATAATAATAATAGCATAATTCATTAATTGATCACTTTATATACATAGGACCTTATAAGGGAGGTACTATTATAATCTCCATTTTGATAGATGGGGAAACCAAGGCATGGAAAGGTTAGGTAACTTGTCTGAGAATACTGAGCCAGGAAAGCATGGAGCCAGACTTTGAACTTGTGCCAACTGGTTTTCAAGCCTGGGTTCTTTTTTTTCTTTTAATTTTTATTTTAATTATTGTTCAAGTACAGTTTTCTGTCTTTTACTCCCATCCCAACCCACCCCCCAGTCCTCCCCACTTCCCTCTCATTTCCACCCTCCCCTAGTTTTTGTCCATGTGTCCTTTATACTTGTTCCTGTAAACCCTTCCCCTTTCCCCCTGAAACTCTTTCCCCTCTCCCCTCCCATCACTGTCAGCCTGCTCTCTGTTTCAGTGTCTTTGGTTATATTTTGCTTATTTGTTTGTTTTGCTGTTTCTTAATCTCTCCTTGTAGCTGCCCTGGATAAGGATTTCAGTCATCTGTGCTGGCTGCCTGTTGTGTGCCAAGCTTTGTGCATAGTGCTTTACATATATGGTGGGAAATTATGGGGAGATATTTGTCCATATGTTTTCCCTGCTGTTTCCTGTTTTCCACCCATTTGGCAGCTAAGCCATCCATCTTTAGTGCTTCAGGGAAGGAAAAACCAGCACAATATAGATAATAGAGGAGTCATATTTTTAGCTTTTGAGTCCAAAATCTCAGGCTCTAGGCATAAACCAAAGATTTAGAAGATTAGATGAAAAGCTGGGAAACTTTCTCCAGCCCAGATAAGACTATCTAAATTTGGGAAGGAGGAGGGCCAGAGAGCCAAGAGAGCTGATATGATGGTGGGGTCCCTGGGAAGAGCCCTGAGTATTTCCCACCTGCCCTGAAGCCCCGCTGCCCCAGACGGGGCAAGTAGGGTGGCAGACAGGCCTGAAGATGCCAAATCAGATGGGCCCTATGGCCTCCCTTGTGTTTGGATGAGGACACCCTGATTTGACCGAGATTATGTTCACAAACCATTATGTTCCCATAAAACAAATGGGGACTCAAAATAGAAATTAAGTGTACTTATAGAAAAATAAGAATTTAGAAACATGTAGAAAAACTGCATTTCTTATACAGCAAGACTTAGGGCCATGTGTACCTACCACATATGCATTATCTCTAGTCCTCTACAATGACCCTATAGTCATTTTTTATTATCCACATATCAGAGCATTTGATTAAAGAGTAGAAAAATTAGTCACCCAGGGGACAGAGCTAATAAGTAAAGAAAAAGGCACACCAGGAGAAAAGTGAAAATCAATGAGGGAAAGAGAAAATAAAAGAAGTAGTAAGAGGTAAGTAGAGACTGTAAGACAGAGCCCCTGAATTACAATCATCCCATGAAGAACAATTCTCTGGATCCTCCAGTAAAAGTGAGGAGGTTTTCCGGATATACTCACATTTTATTTGGCGAACTAGTCATTTGCTTGATCCTTCTTCCCAAAGCTCTACCTTGGGGTTGGACATTGTGCAAATGTAGCCAGCCTTCATGAAGGAGTTACTTGAACTGCGTCGCCACTGCAAAGAAAAAAATGCACGCGAATCAGAGTTCTGTCATGGAAATGATGCTTTGCGACAAATATGTTATGAATGAGTATTCACAAAACCATGCCAATACATATGCTATCACAGCATTCAATTATTTTAACCTGCTCTGAACTCGCCTGTGATAAATCATGGGAAAACTAAAGAGAACTATCTTTAGTCACTGCACTGTTCACTCGCTCAAGTCATTCACGGCTCTAAAAATACAGTTTATATCATTGGATTCCTGAAATTCCTTCAGTGCTTACATTCTGCTTTAAGTGGCATTAAAGCTAGGGTGATTAAGCTGAGAAGTCCAAGGCTACGGACCAATGTCCCCTGGGGTGCTAGCTGTCTATCAGATCGAGTGCATTGTTTATCAGACCTGCAGTGAGAATGCCATTAGAGCTTGGCCTGTGGTTTGGGGAAAAGGGCTTGGGTTTCTCAGCCTGAAAGAGGAACTTTCAGTGAAAGTGTGGACAACACTTGGGGTAGGACTAATCTAGAGTAGGTGATCAGTTCATTTAGTGTCCAATCTGGAACATATTTGGAAGTGACATTTGGGAACCACTAATATTTATGCCAGGACTCAGGCAAAAACTAGGTGTTTTGTCCAGACAGGCAAGGATTCTAATGATGGACTAATATAATGTTATATTATATGAATATAGGTTGCATCTCCTTTGTGTTTAAAGGCAAATTCCTAACTCCTTTCTCCATGTACCACCTAGAAAAAGCCATTTTTTTCTTGTGGTCCTGATAACACCACCTTGATTCTGTGGTCCCATATTTTCCTTTGAAATGCTGGGGAACAAGCAACCTGCTGCTACTGCTAATATAAGATATGGTGCATCTATGTGTGTACAAGGCAGAGGGTCAGTTTGAATAGGTCATTTTTATATGTAAAGGGTTATGCAATCAGGAACATGAAGTTAAGTAGTGTTGCAGGGAGAAAACACCTCACAGAAAAGAGCCACCAGTGTACCATCAATCAGTTGCTTTGGACAGTCGCTTCTCCAGGCTCAATTTCTTCGACCAGCCAAATGTGGCACCGGGACGTGACCTGCAGTTCTCAGCCCATGCTGTGTATTAGAATCACCTGGAGAACTTAAGAAGCCTATTAACGTCCTCACCCAGCCCCTGGAAATTTTATTTACTTGGCCCTTGGGGGTCCCCAAGGAATTCTGATGTGCAGCTTAGGCTGAAAACAACAATATTGAAGCGTTCCTGAGGTCTCCATCAACTTTTAGCCAGCAGCTTCTGTGACAGTATGATCTTTCCAGACAATGGAAGTGAAAGGGGCAAGAGTAACCCGTTGCCGTTGGCATTGGCCCATTACAAGTGGGGTTGTTCTGATCCAGTGTTTCCTAGGATATTTTGTGGAAGTTTTCTATACCCTGTCACATGACTAGGGATAAGTGAGTAGTAAAATACATGATTTTTGACCCATTCCCTTCTAGGAACACAGAGTGTATGGCTCAGGATAAACAAAAGGTTTTTGGAATCCTTGAGCACTTAAGTGCAGAGTTGCTGCCCCCAATGGTGTGATATGATTTAAAACACACAGTTGACCTTTAAACAACATGGGGGTTGGAGCATCGACCCCTTCCCACCACATGCAGTCAAAAATCCACGTAGAACTTTGACTCCTTGAAAACTTGACTAACAGCCTGCTGTTAACTGGAAACCTCAGTGATATCAGGGACAAGTCAATTAACACATATTTTGTATACTATAGATATTATACACTGTATTCTTACAATAAAGTCAGCTATAGAAAAATGATATTAAGAAAATCATAAGGAAGAGAAATACATTTAGAGTATTTATTGAAACAAATATATGTAAGTGGACCTGTGTAGTTCAAAGTTATGTTGTTCAAGGGCCAACTGTGTGTGTGTGTGTGTGTGTGTGTGTGTGTGGCTGTTGCCAGGGTTCCCATTTGATGCCTTGCATTGACTAAGGTCAAATTTTGGAGTGCATATGAGTGTTTCTAGGTCAAAACTTCACTGTGGTCACACGACTCACATTATCCTTTGGGATGCCGTCTGTGACATAAGTGACTTGAGAAACAATTCTGGATGTATAAACACTATTAGTGATAAAAACCCTTCTCCCCAGCCATGCCCCAGGGATTTCTGGGTTTGATTACCCGCTTTTCAATGCTTGACGATTTGACTGGTATTTAATGCTTTCTCATTTCTCCTGATAGGGACCGCTGAGCACGTTGTGTTCTTTCTCCCAGTTGGCAGCTCAACAAAGGCCAGCAATAAAAACCCCCACTTGTGTAATAAACTGTTGTACAATCTACTGCTTATGAACAAGGTCCCTGAAAATGTGCAACCTTTCTGCACATTAAACACAAAACAGATGGAGGTTTGAAAATAACTTTCCACTTCAGGGGCGGGGAAAGTCAAAGAAGAGCGAGAAAGACTCCTAGTCTGAGTGCTGTGTTACTCTACCAGAGTCTGAACTTTCTGTTCCAGGGAGGCAGCCGCATTCTTTCAGAGACGCTCCACACCTCAGGGGTCTGTGAAGTGGGGAGGGGTGGTGGGTAGGCTTCAGGGAAATGGTGCAGGTGGTGATGGAGAGCCAAGGAGGCAGATCTGCCACTGGCTGGTCAGTTAAACCAGGCAGCATGGACTCCTTTGGGCCTCAGCATGTAAAATCGTGATAACTTTGAGCCCCATGCCCCAAGTTCACCAGAGAATGGAGTGGCTAGAAATAGAAATACTTTTGTTTTGTCATTACTTTTTTTAAAATTTGCTTTTGTTTATTTGTTGGTTATGTGTGTGTATATAAGTATATGTGTAGACACACAGAATATTAATTAATTATTTATACAGGCAGACCTTGTTTTATTGCACTTCGATTTATTGCACTTCACAGATGTCGTATTTTTTACAAATTGAAGGCAAGAGCCTCCACCAGCAAAAGATTACAACTTGCTTTATTGTTTTGGTCTGGAATTGAACCTGCAATATTACTGATATATATATCAGTAATATATATATATATATTCATGGAACAAAAATACAATAATATAATAATATATATAATATAGATATATATTCATGGAACAAAAATTTGATGGAGCCAAGAATTTGTGTGGTATATATGCATATATATGCCTGTATCTATTAATCCATGTATATTTATTATCTTTTTTATAAATTTTATTTACTTATCCTTAAAGAGAGGGGAAGGGAGGGAGGGAGAGAAACATTGATGTGTGGGAGAAACATTAATCCATTGCCTCTTACATGCACCCAGATTGGGGACCAAACCCACAACCCAGGCATGTGCCCTGACCAGGAATCAAACCTGTAGCCTTTCACTTTGTGTAATAACATCCAAGCCACTGAGCCACACCAATCAGGACCGTAACTCTAAATTATACTCTTTTATGTTTTGGAGGAAAATTAAAGTAGTTTATAATGAATCCCATTTATTATACAGTGCTTAATAGTATATGATCTTATTTGTGAAAGTGACTGAGCTTTAGTTAGCCAGTAAGACTGAAAGTTCATGTCCGAGTGATAACATGGCCACTTCCTGTGTGTGCCCTGCCCCCTGAAAGCCACAAACACACTCTCCTGCATTAAAATTCAGGGTCTGAGTGGCAGGCATGAAATGTTTTAGAAATGCAATTGAATTCACTGAAGGTACTCCTTAAATTGCACAGTTTTATAAGGTGCTGAATGAGGCATCTTCTGAAGGAATGAGATATCATGATTTGGGGAAGAGTGAACTTTTGACTAGTTTTATCAGTCAGAATCCGGTCCCCAAAAAACCAGAAACCACATTAGGAATTGAAAACAGGGGATGTAATGCAGATTGAACAGGATTTAATACAGAAATTAGTTACTGTGGTATTGGAGGAATGAAAGAGAAAGAGGGAGGTACCACACCTAAGCTGATACAACACAAGAAAAAAAGTGTGAGTTTCTGAGGAACTGGTGTGCGAATCACTGAGGAATGGGCACAGCTGCTGCTGATGGCCTCTAATGAGAAAAAAGACTGTTCTGGAAATTCTGAATGAGGCAGGTGGCTACCACCAGTAGCCTCAGCCTGAACAACACTGACAGGGAAAAAGCTAGAAGCTCCAGCCTGTGCCTCCTGAGTTTGTTCTCTCCAGCACCACCTATGGGCAGCACTTAACAAGACTTCGGCTGCCACGAAGAACTGTTTGGGGATGAGGTGATGCTGGATGCTTAGCCCACAGGGCCAGGTTTTAGTTGATACCCAAAAGGTAGAATGGTGCGCAAAATCCATAAAAATGACCAAAACAGGAGGAAAATAAAGAGAACTGAGCTATGTGGCCAGATACCCCAAACAGTGAGAAGAAAAGAGTAGGTAAGAAGCTAGATTGAATAATCCAGAAAAACAGACCATATGAAGGCACAGAGACCTCCTCCTAGTCTAACGGACCCTTTTACAACTAAGGAAGTGATCTGCCCAAATTTGCAAATGTCCCCAATCACCCAGGTGCTCAATTAGCTGCATCACATAAATCTGTTAGTCACTGTAGCCATCAACAGCACTTTGTATTTGATGGTGATTATTTTTCCTTAAAGTATATTAACTTGTTTAATCCTCCTGTAACCCAGACCATTTTATTAATCTCAGGTTCAGTGAATGACAAGGTGAAGTGCATGTACATCTTCCTAACTAGCGGCAAAGCCACGAGGTACCTGTAGGTCTCCTGACACCTGGCCCATTGTTCTTTCCACCATGCTATAAAAACAAAACAAAGCAAATGCAAAAACTAAGAGTGTCTTGGTTTTAGTTGTGATTTTGACAACTTTTACATGAACACAGACCACTCCTACCCTATTCATACATGAGTTGAACTGAAAGGACTGTTTCATGAAATAACTGGCTTAGCCACAGGGCAGCGTCTGGGTACCACTGATTCTCCTTTGATTTCCACACATCCCTGCCTCTGCATGAGCATAATTCTCACACCTGGCAAGTGCTGGGGTTGTGTTTTAAGTGCAGCATAAAAATATAAAGTCAGAAAGAATAAATTCCAAATACACAAAATTGCCTTGACAAGTTTCTTAAACCTCCTATCAAATGCTGGTACATCCTTTCTAAATAAGACCAGCAATCTCAGGTTTCTCCCAGCGTTGCAAGAGGCCTCAGTTACTTTTGTTAGGCCCCCAATGCCATTGTTGGCCTACACTTAGGGGACGTGCTGGACCAAACATTTGTACTTTTAAAACTCTTGTGTTAATATCAAGGCTGCAATTTGCCCACATTGTAATGCAAAGGCAGAAGCTGGGCCAGGGAGGACAGCAGGTTGTACCCTTGGCTGGCTTTCTCTGGGGGCAGCAGCAGGCTGATGTACCTGTGTTACACGTTGTCTCTCTCTCTCCTGTAGCATCATCCTCCTTGCCCCACCCCACCAAGCTTCATTCATATGGTGGAATTCGTGCAGATAAAGTACCCATCCACTGTCTTCAAAATGAATTTTGCTCATTGATCAAGACTTGTGATTCTCTGGAAAAGATCTGCAGCACTGTGAGGTCGAAGACACATTGGAGGAGCATTGGATGCAGACAACACTGGCCCGAATGTCAAAAAATCAGGCTTCAAAAACTGCAAGGTACTTAAGCACTGTGAGCTTGGGAAGTCACCTCAATTCTCTGAAACTCAGATTCTTCATTGGAAAAGTGATTCCTTAACCGGCAAGATGGCCATGGAAATCAAATAACAAGTTGTATACTAACAAAAAATGAGCCCTTTGACAACTACAAATATTTTTACAAATAAAACAAAGGACTTAAAATCTTTTCTTTTTCCATCTGTCAAAAAAGATTCTTTATAGGATCACTTATCCATAAAAATATAGCCTATCCAAAATTCAGAAATAAGGCTATTTCTCTAGTGTTACTAAGAAAAACAAATCATGCTAGGCCACCAATAGCATGATTCCATTCATATGACATTCTGGAAAAGGCCAAACCACACAGATGGGAAACCCTATATCAGTGGTTGCCAGGGCCTAGGGGGAGGGGGAGGAGCTGATTACAGAGAGGGTGCATAGGGAATTTTTAAGGTGGTGGAATCATTGGTGATACCATAGTGGTGAATAAATGACACTATTCATGTGTTAAAACCCATAAAACTTTACAGCACAAAAAGTGAACTTTAAGGTATGCAAAGTAAAAACAACAATTAGAAGTCAGAGAATCCTGGGATGGAATGCAGACTCTGAGAAAAGAATCTGTGTTAAAAATGAATGGCATTTCTCACAGAAGTGGATGGGCGGAGCTGTGGGTGAGGGGGTGGCATTGACTAACTTTGGAAAGTGGCATTTTGACTGAAAATTGGGCTGCTAAGGCAAAAGTAACTGTACATAAACACTGCACTCTAGTTGGTAATGTGGTTTGTCACGGGAGCACTGGTTAAAATTCAGTAACCATTTTCCATGTGTACTGGGTTGAACAAATAAGTGAAAGTATGGTGGATGGTAGGAGCCAGTTTTCCCATCATTGGAGAAGGAAATTGTAGAAAAGCAAAGGAGCAAAGCTAGAATGAAACAAGTTTTACTAGATTAGATTTGGAGGCATCATTATGAACTCAATTTTAGCTTAATATC
Organism: Tonatia bakeri; assembly: GCA_004024845.1. NCBI lineage: Eukaryota > Metazoa > Chordata > Mammalia > Chiroptera > Phyllostomidae > Tonatia > Tonatia bakeri. The sequence continues at coordinate 45,286 of PVIA01006551.1, read as the reverse complement.
AATACAGATCAATACATGTAGACATGATGTAGATATATGTATATACATGGGTTAGTATGCATATGTGTATTTCTTAGGTCTGTCCCTCGAGAGATTCTAGAAGCAATGACACTCAAGTAGCAATGAGCATACCAAGTGCCCAGATGTCATTTATATTCTCCAATGAAAAATCCAGTGGTCTATGCAGAAATAGTTGATTCTAGGGCATATTGTAAAATTGATTCTGGAATATCTTGTAAGGCCAGAAGGTAAGGAAATAGTCAAAAAACAAAAGGATGGGGGTATGTTGCAGTCACACAGAAGCCAGCCTGAAAGAGCTTTCAAAGGCTAAAGCTGGAACTATTTGAGCAACAAAATTAATAATGTAACACTTGGATGGAGGGAATAAAGGAATAAAGGAAGGAAGGAAGGAAGGGAGGGAGGGAGGGAGGGAGGGAACAAGAGACATATCTTCCTTACAGGAGAATTACAAATTATGTAGACACTGCCTTCTGAGAAGGTGACATGCTTCCAAAGAGTAGCATATTCAAAAGGATGAGAAATGTAGCCTATTCAAAAGGGTGGAGAAACCCAGAAGACACTACCTTGGCCTGATGATCAAAGTTAACATCACCAGGGATAAATGCTGATGATAGCATGTACCTCTGATACAATATTATGCACACTTTGCAAGTCAATGTTATTCTTCCTCAAAGCTTATAACCTCAGTCTGACAGTGAGAGAAGAATGAGGCACACCCAAATTGAGAAAAATTAGACGACATACCTGACCAATAGTCCTTACAACTGTCAGGGTAAAAAAAATAATAAGAAGAAAAGACTAAGAAATTGTCAAGAGACAAGAGAAGCATGAGGAGACAGCATGACTAAATAGAATGTGACATCCTGGAGCAGAAAGAGGACATTAGTGAAAAAAACACAGTGAGATATGATTACAGCCTGAAGTGTAGTTCACAATAATGTACCGATGTTGGTTTCTTGGTTGTGACAAACATACGATGGCAACATCAGACAACAACAATAAGGACACCAGATGAGTGATACATGGGGACTCTCTGTACCATCTTTGCAGCTTTTCTGTAAGTTTAAAACTATCCTGAATAAAAAATATATTAAAATACTATTTATAAAATATCCCAAAATGTAAAATACCTAAAGATAAATTTAACAAATGATGTATTAGATCTCTACCTGGAAAATTATAAAATATTTCTGAGAAACATTAAAGATACCTAAATAACTAAAAAAAATATTCTGTGTTGATTAATCAGAAGACCAAATAGTGTTAACATGGCAATTTTCTCAAACTTGATCTATAAATTCAAGCAGGTTTTTGGAGGGGTGGAGGGGATTGAAAAGGCAATTCTAAAATTTGTATGGATAGCTCTGACCAGAGTGGCTCATTTGGTTGAGCATCATGGCGCAAAGCGAAAGGTTGTCAGTTCAATTCCTGGTCAGGTCACATGCCTAGATTTTGGGTTTGGTACCCAGTGGGGGTATGTACAAGAGGCAACCAATTAATGTTTCTCTCTCACATCAATGTTTCTATCCGCCTCTTTCTTTCTCCCTTTCCCTCTGTGTATGTGTGTGTATGTATGTGTGTGTGTGTGTGTGTGTGTGTGTGTGTGTGTATATTTCAAAAAGTCTTTAGAGTCCCTTCCCAGTCATTCATCCCCAAAAGCAACCACACTCATCTGGCTCTTCACTTGGCATAATGGTTTGAAGATATATACATATATTTCAAAAATAAAAATGAAATTTATGTGGATATACCAAGTAACCCAAAACAGCTGTGAAAAAGAAAAAAATCAGAGTTGGAGCATTTACTCTGCTTATCAAGATTTACTGTTAAGTGGTCATAGACACATAGGTCATTGGAACAGAATAGGGAGCCCACAAATAGACTCACTTACAGTCAAATGATTTTTGATAAAAATGTCAAAGCAAGTCAACAGAAAAAAAAGAATTTCTTTAGCAAGCATTGTTGGAACAACTAGAATTTTATTTAAAAAAAAATGAAAGAAAGCTCCTCAACCCCTATCCCACAATAGATCAAAAATTAATTCGAGATGCATCACAGATTTAAATGTAAAAATTGGACCTATAAAGCTTCTAGAAGAAAACACGAGAAAGAAATCTTCTCAATCAAGAGATAGAAAGATTTCTTAGAGAGAACACAGAAAATGCTAACAATTAAAAGTGATAAATTGGGCTCTTTCAAAATTTAAAACTTTGCCTCATCAAAGAAACCATTAAGAAAATTAATGGGCAAGCCACAGATTGGAAGAACATTTTCACAAGACATATATTTCATTAAGGGCCTGCATCCACAATATATAAAAACTTTTACAACTCAATAATAAAATACAAATGACCAAATAAAAATGGGCAAAAGATTTGAGCAGCTACTGAGCAAAAAGAGACATAGGAATGGACAAAAGGTGCATGAAAAAGTTCTCTCATTAGTGGGAGGGATTTGGGGAATGCAAATTAAAACCATGAGACTGTACCACATCCCTCCTAGGATGGTTAAAATAAAAATGACTGACTATACCAACTATTGAAGAAAATGTGGAGCAACTGGAATTCTCAGACTTTGCTGGTGGGAGAATAAAATTGTACAATCACTTTGAAAATTGTTTAGAAGTTTCTTAAAAAACTATCTCTATTCTGTGACCTGGAAACCCCATTTCTAGGTATTTACCAAAGAAATTAAAAAAATGTATGTTCACAAAAAGCCTCATACAAGGATATTCATAGCAACTTTATTCATAATACTCCCAAACTACAAATAGCTCATCTTCGTCTACTGACACATGGATGCATCATATAATAGGATTTTGCACAATAGCGAGAAAGAACAACTATTAATATATGTTAAAATCCATGTGACTCTTCAAACCATTATGCCAAGTGAAGAGTCAGATGAGTGTGGTTGGTTTTGGGGATGAATGACTGGGAAGAGGCTCTAAAGATTTTTTGGAATAAAATAAATGAGCAATATCTTGACAGGATAAAGGGTTACTCAGGAATACACATCAGTCAGAAGAGATTGAAATTATATGCATTTTACTGTGTGTGAATTCTACTTTATTTTTGAAAAGTCAACACAGATTATGAGAGCCCCAGAAGTATATAAAGAGAAAACACTTTTTTACTTAAATCCTCACCTGAGGATATGTTTATTGATTTGAGAGAGAGAGTAGCGTAGAGAAAGAACCATGTGAGAGAGAAACATCATTCTGTTACCTCCCATCTGTGCCCCAGCAGAGGACTGAACACATAATCTTCTTGCTGTACGGGACAACGCTCAAACCAACAGACCCACCAAGCCGGGCAAGAGAACTTAAATTCAATGATGTAAGGCATCAAAGAGGATACAGTAAAAATAAAATAAAATAAAAATGATGGTTTTAGATGATACATTGAGTGCCCAAACAGCACAAATACAGAATTAATAAATTCAGTCTTTAGAGAGAACTGAAATAGACATGGCTGAACACTTAATTACTAACTCATAGGAAAGGACTGAAGTTACGATAATGGAAATAGAGAGGAAAGGCAAAGGTCATAAAGCAATTAGAAAGGTGATGAAAATAAGTGCTCACACACCTTAGTTGCCCATAACCTGGATTTTTTATCACTAATGACTATAAGCCCATTTTCTCTTATTTATCCATCAGGGCACCTGGTTTTCTTACCTCCATGATTTTTCAACCTCACCAGGACCTCCAGTTCAGTAGGATTTCCAGTTCATGTTTCTCATCCTTCTGATGTTCTATTCCCTGGCGAATTAGATAATTATTCCTTGTGCATGTCTTTTGCTCCATTGTTCTTCTCTATCGTTATCACTGTCAGTTAGCAAAAGCAGGACCTTGGTTAAATTCAACATTGTCTCTCTCCTGCTGCCGCACACAGGCTGAATACAGGTGGTAAAATATGCACAAATACACTGACCTCAATTTAAATTCGTGATTTTCACCCTCAGACAGACCTTAATGCTGTGTCTCAGCATGCACATTACCTGAAACAAGTGGCTTGAACCAAGGCTGTAGGAACTGAGCAATAAAAGGTACAAGATGTACTGGAGAAACCACATAGGCTGGTTAGGCTGAAACAGACCTTATAACATAGGGAATAGTGAGATTTAAAAAATGGAAAACTGTACAGGCTGGGTAGCTCAGTTGGTTACAGCATTGTCCTGACATGCAAGGGTTGTGGGTACAATCCCTGGTCAGGGCACATACAAGGTCTGTCTGGAAAATGTCTAGCAATTGTTAATATAATGAGAACAGTTTTCATGACATTGATGTAACCTGGCAGCCAGGAAGAGTGGACTGGAATGCGCATGCATGAACAATGCTGATTCACTGGAGTAGTCAGTGGGGACAGTAGATGCTGTTGAATGAGCATGTGTACTGTATGGATGTCGCATTCAAAATGACTGAGCAAGTAGAACAACAAATCTGCATCAAATTTTGAGTTAAGCTTGACATTTCCTTTGTAGAAACTATTTCAGTGATTCAGAAGACTACAGCTAAGGGCAACTGGTGACTGGCAGCTTCATCATGACAACGTGCCTGCTCATGCATCACATCTGCAGTTTTTTGCAAAGCATCAAATCACCCAGGTGACTCAGTCCCCCTATAGCTCAGATTTGGTGCTTGTAACTTCTGGCTTTTCCCCAAAACTAAAATCACCTTTGAAAGGGAAGAAATTTCAGACTGTGAGTGAGATTCAGGAAAATATGACAGGGCAGTTGATGGAGACTGGGAGAACTGTGTGAGGTCCCAAGGTGCCCACTTTGAGGAGGACTGAGGTGCCATTGTCCTACGTGCAATGTTTCTTGTATCTTGTAATCTTCTTCAGTAAATTTCTCTATTTTTCATATTACATGGCTGGATAACTTCTGGACAGAACTCATACGATAAGTGACTAATGAATGCATAAATAAGTGGAACAAGTTGATATTTCCCTCTCTTTCACTCTAAAGTCAATAAAGAAGATTTATTAAAAAATGGAAAAGCATCAGTACCCACCACCACCACTACTACTACACCTATATTGGGTTGATCCAAAAAGTTCATTTGTTTTTTTTCTGTAAAATAAAAGACACATTTTTCATTTTTACCAGTAACTTTGTTGATTTGGATATTTTGAGTATGTCTGCTATCTCCCACATTGTATAATATTGATTGTTCTCAATTAATGTTTTGATTTGATCACTATCAACTTCAACTGGTCTATCCAACCATGGAACATAGTCCAGCAAGAGATCACCAGCACAAAACTTCACAAACCACTTTTAACACATTCAGCCGGTCACAGCACCTACTCCATACACTGCACAAATCTCTTTTTGTGTTTCAGTTGTGCTTCTACCTTTCTTGAAATAATAATATAATATGCTGAAATGTTGCTTATAGTCTTCCATCTTCAATATTAAAATGGTTACACAAAAATTCACCACTGTTAATAAGTTTATTTTTTAATGCACCATTATATGACAGCTGTCACAATGCATTCTAACAAAATGGTTTCGAATGGAGTTAAAGACAACTAAGTGATACAAGAACCATCTTACGGAAAGCCAAACAAACATTTTGGCCAACCCAATAATATTTCTAATCACTGCTACAACTGATTATATGCTCATAATATCTAGGTGCCGTATTCAACATTGCTTTTTAATAGAGATATTATTGTCTTTCATATAATCCCTACAAAGACTTTATGAAGTAGGTACTATTATTATGACACTTTACAACATGGAAAACAGAAAATCAGAGATGTCAACTATCTCAAAGTCATGTAAGTGGGAGAGCTGAGCTTCAGACCAGTGTTACTCCTGTAATGATAGCATAAACCTCAACTACCTCATCCACCTAACCCCAAGGGGCTTGTGAACAGGATTTGCTGTGAACCCCACATTTTAACATTCTTGTCCTCTGTTTATTTATTGGTACCCTCATATGAGCCCATATTTCTATATTGCCTTTCATCAAGCATAAGTCCCCAAGGAATTTATTGTTTAATTATTCTGCTCCCTACTATCTTCCTGCTGCTGCTTTCTTGATGTTTTATTTTATTTTTATTTTTAATTTTTTGATACTGCCACCACTCTTCTCTAAGTGATCTTGACCATTTTTAGGCAGTTCTTCATTATTGCATTCCAGCTTCTCTCTTATCCAATAAAGTGGGTTTTAGTATGTGAATAGGGTTGGGCAACCACTGCCACTATCTAATTTCAGAATATTTTCATCCCCCCAGAAGGAAACCCTGAACCCACCAGTAGTGCATCCTATTCCCCCATCCCTCAGCTTTCACAGCCGCTAATCCACTCTCCATTTCTGTGGATCTACCTATCCTGGACAGTACATCTAATACAATGAAACCAGGTGTGGACTTTTGTGTCTGGCTTCTTTTGATGTGTGAGTTTTCTGATTTCATTTTTAATCAATGTTTTTCTTATCCATACTTTTAAAAATCCTTACATTAGAGTATGTTTTTACCATATTTTATATGAGATAGAAAAAGTCTATGTTTAATTATTTACTCCAATGAATAAAAAATTGCATGAAAAAGAAATTCAGCAAAAGATTGTATGTGTTTACTTAATTCCTCCAAGTTTGAAACAGCAACTGCCTGCATGAAGCAAGATTCAGGCCACAGTGGTGCCAGGCCACTGGCTTCTCTTTCAGAGCATGTTTCCTATCCTTTCCTCCCACACCCTGGTGAAGCTCAAGTGCAGCAGAGCTTGCACCCTTTGGATTATCATTTTAACTGTTCACACAACAAGAAATGTGCACATCGCTCACTGACTTCTACCAAATTTCTATTAGAAAAAAAATAAATTTGCATGTGAGAATTCAGCTTGAAAATCATATAATCCAAAGTATTTATTTTGTTTTCAGCGGCCTAATTGAATATTCATGAAACACCACTCTCTCTTCTGTTCTCTCTGTGTACCAAATTTTGCCCCAACAAGTTTATTAAATTGATTTTGTATTTTCACTCCATGTCTCACAAAATGAGGATGTTCTATTTGGTGAAATCTTTATAGAAAAATTTCATGATAATAAATTATCACATTTTTCTATGCTTGTATATATCCTATCCCCATGGACACTGTTGAGTCATAAACATGGGGTGGGGTATTAAGTAGCAGCAAACAAAGTACAGGGAGGCAACTGAAAGGCTGGTCTGCATGAGCTTGCACATCTGCTTTCTTGTAGAGGGAGTGAATAGCTATCATCCATTTTCAAGCAGGAGAGTCATTATTTGATAAAGATAATAGTGGAAGTACTGAGGAAGGCTAAAGATGGAAGAAACAAAAGACAGACCAACCAGTTGGAAGGTTCTTACAAGAGATGAGGAGGATCTGAATAGGAGTAGATGCCAACATTAAGAATTGTTGTGTATCATGTGTTATGTATATATGAGCTTTATCAGGACCCCACACATTGCATCTAGAATATGGGTCAGGAACATTTCCTTTTGGCCAAATATAAAGCCTACTTGTCATCACATAATACAAGTGTAAAAACCTACTTTGAGAGCAACTTTTGATTAAGAATTGCATATTAATATTTTTAGGCACTTATCTAGATGGCTGATTCTATCCCCCGTCCAGGTGGGTATGGGAGGCAATCAATCAATGTTGTTCTGTTACATTGGTGTTTCTCTCTCTCTCTCTATCAATTAATAAACATATCCTTGAGTCAGGATTAAAAATAAGACAATAAGAATTAGTTTAGTGTTCTAATAGAAGAGATTCCATAGAGCTCCCTAGACACTTCTATCATATGAGGATACAACAGGAAGTCTTCAGTCTTAAAAAGGGCCCTCATCCTACCATGCTGGAACCCTGATATCAGATTCCAGCCTTCAGAACTATGAGAAATTACTGTTGTTTATAAGTCATCCAGCCTATGATATTTTGTTATAGCAACCTGAATGGACTAAAACCCTTGAATAAGCTATTTAATATTTTACCTTCAGTAGAAGAATTCTTGCTCACACATCTCACAGGGTTATTATGAGTATCAATTGAGATAATGTGTGTAAACACCCATTAAAACTAGTAAAAGTCCTACTCAAGTACAATTCAACAAATTCCACAGCCAGTTTACCTTGGTGAATAAACACTCTTCATCTCAGCATGATAACATTTCCTAGTGCACACTTGAGTCTTACAAATGTTTAAGTAGGAATAGGTCATAAAATAATGTGTAACCTTTATGGAGAAATAGAATGTGGCATTGCTCCTCTGTACCCTGTGTGGGCAGGTCAGAGGTAACTTCTTGATTTTGCACTCTCTTAGCAACCTCTTTTAACGGTGTATTAAGTTTCTTATTCTGTCATTCCCATTCTTTAACATCTATTATAAATTTTCTATCTCCCTGTTTCTCTGTGTTGCAATCTATGTAATTTCTTTGGAAATATTTTATATCTCACACATCCCTTTTTTGGTTATTTCTTATCTACTGCATAGTCCAACTTTGAATTTTTTTATTTTAACATTTTTAAAAAATTTTAGAATACATCTTATGGTACTCCAAAGATGGAATTAGAGAATGGAGGGTAAGCATTATTTGAAGAAAAAATGGCTGAGAATTTTTGAAATGATAAAACCCATAAACCCAGAAATCCAGGAAATGCAAAGTATTCACCAAAATTGAGTAAATTAAGGAAACAAATGACTAGACATACCAATGAAACTACACAACAGGGGGAAAAAACTATCAACATAATCCTGGCTGAGTGGTTTAGTTGGTTGGAGTATCAGCTCATATGCCAAAAAATTGTGGGTTTGATTCCTGGTCAGCACACACACCTGAGTTGCAGGTTTGATCACCGGTGTGTGGTCTGTGAGGGAGGAAACAGATTGATGTTTTGTTCCTCTCTCTCTACTTTCCTCTTTCTATTAAATTAAAAATAAAACTACCATAATAGAATTGGTTGTCAAGAAAAATTGCCTTCAAGAATAAGGGTGGACTTCGGGTCAAGATGGAGGCATAGGAAGATACACTTCACCTCCTTTAACAACCATAAGAAGGATCACAGCTATCTTCAAAACAAAAAACACCCAGAACTTCCAGATAATTGAATTACATGGAAGTGTGACAACCAAGGATTTAAAGAAGACATATTCATCCAGACTGGTAGGAGGGGTGGAGCTGAGGAGTCGGGGCAGGGGTGGTGGGGCTTGAGGACGTGGTATGGTGGCAGCAAGGCAGCAGTAGTGAGAGGTGGCAGTGGTGGCTGGTAGAATGGGCAGTCCCGCATTCACGTGAGGTGGAAAAAACAGGAGGGACACCTGGGGAGTGAGTGACCATGGCCCCAGGCCAGACCACACAGCCCAGGGCTCCAGAGCTGGGAAATAAAGGTTTATAATTTCTGGCTGTAAAAACCAGTGAGGCTTGAGGCAGTGGAAGAAACTGCTGATCTCTCAGGAAAGTCCATTTAAAGGGCCCTCACAGTCCTAAAATATACACAAACCCATCCACTCTGGGAATCACCATCATAGAAGCAGCTGGAGGGGTACCAGTCACATGCAGGAAGGGGGTGAAGTGACTGGAAATGCGGCAAGTGCTGAGCAAGCCTCCAGCAGTAAGACAGCATCATTTTCCCCTCTCTGACCCCTGCCCCAAATACAGAGCTACAAAGCAGTGAAATCGGTTACCCTACCCTGGCAAATGCCTAACACTCTGCCCCTTACAACTTAAAAGATGTGTTAAGATAGAGTCAAAGCAGTTCTACCTAACACACAGAAACAAACACAAGGAGGCTGCCTAGTGGAGGAGGCAAAGAAATGTGGCCCAAATGAAAGAACAGGAAAAAAAAAAAACAGAAAAAGAACTAAATGAAATGGAGATATCCAACCTATCAGATGCAGAGTTCAAAACACTGCTGAAAAGGATGCTCAGAGAATTCACTGAGTACAGCAAAAAGCATAAGGGAAGAAATGAAAGCTACACTAAGTGAAATATAGAAAAATCCACAGGGAACCAACAGTGAAGGGAAGGAAGCTGGGGTTCAAATCAATGATTTTGGAACATAAGAAAGAAATAAACAATCAATGAGAACAGAATGAAGAAATAAGAATTCAAAAAGATGAGGAGAAAATAAGAAGACTCTGGGACATCTCCAAAACAGCCAACATTTGAATCACAGGGATGCTAGAGAATAAGAGGAAGAGTAAGAAATTGAAAGCTTATTTGCAAAAATAATGAAAGAAAACTTCCTTAATTTGATGAAGGAAATAGACATACAAGTCCAGGAAGCATAGAGAATCCCAATCAAGTTGGACCCAAAGACAGCCACACCATAATTAAAATGCCAAAGGCTAAAGGTAAAGAGAGACTCTTAAAGGCAGTGAGAGAAAAGCAGAGAGTGACTTACAAAGGAGTTCCCATAAAGCTGTCAGCTGATTTCTCAAAAGAAACTTTGAAGCAAGAAGTATTCAAACTGACGAAAAGCAAGGACCTACAACCAAGATTGCTGTATCCAGAAAAGCTATCATTTAGAATTGAAGGGCAGATAAAGTGTTTCCCAGACAAGGTAAAGCTAAAGCTACAGGAGTTCATCATCACCAAGCCCTTAATATATGAAATGTTAAAGGAACATATTTTAAAAAAGAAGAAAATCAAAACTATGAACATTAAGATGACAACAAACTCACAACTATCAACAACTGAATCTAGAAAACAAAAACAAACACAAACTAAGCAAACAACTAGAACAGGAACAGAACCATGGAAATCATTTGGAGGGTTATCAGGGGGAGGGGGAAGGGGGAGAATGAAGGAAAAGATACAGGTATTAAAAAGCATAATTGGTAGGTACAAAATAGACAGGGGGATGTTAAGAATACTATGGGAAATGGATATGCCAAAGAACTTATATGCATAGCCCATAGACATGACCTAAGGGGGGTACCATGTGGAGGGAGGCAAAGGAGGAAAATTGGGATAACTATAATGGCATAATCAATAAAATATACTTAAAAAAGAATAAGGGTGGAGAAAAACAGAGTTCACAATCAAAAGACTTGCACTTAAGGAATGTACAGGAGAATGTACTTCAAGAGAAGGAAAATGAAGATAGAAATTTATTCAGATGCACAAAGTCATGATAAAGTAAAAATTCAATCCAAGTAGTTACATTTGGATAAATAGTAATATTTATAACAATATCTTTGAATATTTGAAGAAAAATAAACTACTCAACAAAAAATAGCATGCATGTTGGGAAGAGTAATAAAACTAAAATTGTTTTATTCCTTGTGTTTTTGATAGAGGATTAAGATATTGTTTAGTTCTAGACTTCGTTAAGCTAAATGTGTATAATAAAATTCCAAGGGTCATGACTAAAAAAAATAAAGAATATGTAAAACTATAAATCAGCACAGAGTAAAAGTTGCGATGAGAAATTTAAGGAAAAGAAAACCCTTAATCAAAACAAAGGGCAAGAAAGGAGAAAAAAAATAGCACACATAAAGCAAGGCAATGTAATGGTGGACTCTAAAGTTCACATCAGTCCTTACACTAAAAATAACCACCAAATACAAACAGAATACAAAAAAAAAATATCTTTTTGAGGATTTCAGAGTTAAGAGGCAAAAAATAATTATAGGATAAAATCTAAGGTTAAAAGGAATTGAGAAGTGACTACCTCATCACTTACAAGTTACATGATTATTTAGAAGTTGTGGACGAGAACCTAAGGAGCTTAGCATTAATTTTGGCAGCTTCTTGGCACTCAAAAAAACAGAAATGGAGTTCATAGTCCACCTTGGGGAGGAGTTTGAAAAAAAAACAGAAAAAAAGAGCAAATGATAAACAGAGATCCATATAATGAAGTAATCAGGTAAGGATTTTGAAGTAACTATTCTTAACATGACCGAGTAAATAGAAGGTAAAATTGAATATTTCTTCAGAGAACTAAAAACAACAGAAAAATAAATGGAAATCCTTGAACTAGAAAATACAAAAAACGAAATGAAGACATAGGTGAGTTTAATGTTAAATTAGATGCAGCTAAAATCAGTGAACAGGAAGACAAGCTAGAAGAAAATAGCCAGAATGGAACATTAAAAAAAAAAGTAAAAAAGAATACAGAAAATAGTGTAGGGAACAGAATAACAAAATATCAAATGTGTTGTTTACATTTAAGGAGAGAAAAAAGGCAGTGATAATATTTAAAGAGAAAAAGGGTGAAATTTTTCTAAACCTGACGAGACAAATCAAATATTCAAAAAGCCCACTATGTATTGTAAAGATCAAAATTAAAGCAATTCAAAAGAAGACATATTATCATGTTGAAAATACAAAATAATCAGAAAACTCTTAAAAGCAGTCAAAGGAAAAGATTATCTTTTTTTTTTTTTGAGGTTGGCTTCTAGGGAGTCATATCTGTCCTTTTATTTATTTTATTTTATTTTATTATTTTTTATTGTTGTTCAAGTACAGCTTTCTGCCTTTTCCCCCCACCCCTCCCCACTAACACTTTAAAAGAGAAACAATTGTATAGACAGTAGATTTGTCTACCTAAACAATCAAAGCCAAAAGTTAGTGGGATTTTATCTCACAATGTAAAAAGAATATAACTGCCCTCCTAGAATTTTCTGCAAAATAAAAACTATGTTTAATAATGGAGTATGTGTTTATATAATTATCACCAACATGACCAAACTGAAGAAAGAACTAAAAGGTCTTCTCCAAGTACAAGATTGTGATTACAAATAGAACCTCAAAAATACAGCAAGGAATAAAGAGCAATGTATAAGGGATATATGTAAGTAAATCTAAATTAATACTGAATGTCTAAAAAAATAATAATATCTTGTGACATGCAAATAAGAATTCAATATATAGCAAAAATGGCAAATGAGTATGAGAAGAAATAATGAAGTTAAGAGTTCTAAACTTATTATATAGGAAAGGGTAAATTATCTATTCATTTTAGACTTTAATAAGTCCTGAATGTAACAGTAATTTCATGAAAAGAAAGAGTATATAATTACGACACTAGTAGCAGTAAATGTGTAATAAAAATTAAATTAAAATGAGTCTAGAAAGGAGAGAAAATGGAGACAATTAATGAGGCAAATAATGTAAGTTAATCTAAGAACAGTCAGATGATAGATTCAAACCTAAATATATTAGTAATGACATTAAATATAAATGGACTAAAAGGCTGTCTGATTGGATTCAAACTCACAAATACACACACATGCACACACAATCTGCATGCTTCTTTAAAAAGATAAATCTAAAATAAAAGTTACAGAATGATTAAAGTTAAAAGGGTGCATAAAAATACATCATGGAACAATGAAACAGAAGAAATCTGGTATAGCTATATTTATATCAGAAAAATAGGCATTAAGCAATAAACATTGCAATGGATAAAAAAAGCACTTTGTAATGACAAAAGGTCCAATTCATCAGGCATATGGAAGAATTATAAATCTGTATGTATCTAATAACACAGTTTCATAGTCAATGACATTTATAGAACTATAAGGAGAAACAGGCAAAAAAATCATAGTGGAAAACTGTACATGCTCTGGTTTATCCACTAGCTCTCCACTCAGGAACAAGGTCTTCATTCCCCAATTGCTGGGAATGTTGGCTCCTGATGAGTCATTCTAAGTGTGTGACCTTTGCCTGAAGACAACCCACAGCCATGTTGGGGGTATAAAGCAAGCCTCAACAATGTCTGATGCTAAATTAATGCAGACATATTCCCTAACTATTTGTATTAAGTTAAAAGTCAATAAAAGCTAAGGTAGAAATCAATATCAAAAGATAACTAAGTACATAATACCCAAATATATTTGAAAATCAAGAAAACTATTTCTAAATAACTAATTTCTTAAATTATTTTAAAAATTAGAAATATTTTGAACAAAATGATAATGATAATTAGACAAAAACCTGTGGGATGCAGAAAAACAATACTTAGGGAAATGAGTAGACTTAAATGCAAATATTAAAAATAAAGACATTTTGGGAAACTTCCAGCCAAAATGGAGGCATAGATATACACACTGTGTCTCCTCACACAACCAAAAGAAGGACAACAACAATTTAAAAACAACCAGAACTGACAGAAAATCAAATTGTATGGAAGTCCGACAACCCAGGAGTTAAAGAAGACACATTCAGCCAGACTGGTTGGAGGGGCAGAGTCAGGAAGCGGGGTGGAGAGGGCTTGAGGCAAAGTGAGGCTGGGGGACCCAGCGAGGTAGCAGATCGTGGAAGGGGGCACCATGTGCAAGGTGGCTGGCAGAGTGGGCTGTCCCACATCCATGCACAGATAAACCAGGAAAAACTGGGTAGCAGGACAACCCAGGGTCCCAGTGCAGGGAAATAAAGCCTCAAACCACTGATGGAAAACACCTGTGGGGGTTGAGGTCCCGGGGGAAACTCCCAGCCTCACAGGAGAGTTCACTGGAGAGACCTTCAGGGTCCCAGGATGTACACAAACCCACCCACCCAGGAATCTGCACCAGAAGGGCCCAATTTGCTTGGCGGAATCAGGAAAAGTGACTGAAATTTGGCAGAGAGCAGAGCAAGCACCACTGTTCCCTCTCAGACCCCTTCCCTACATACAGCATCATGACCCAGTGACATGGGTTACCCCGACCAGGGGAATACCTAAGGCTCCACCTCTCACTATGTAACAGGCACATCAAGGAAAGAAAATGGCCCAAATGAAAGAACAGATCAAAGCTCCAGAAAAAAATACAACTAAGTGACAAAGAGGTAGCCAACCTATCAGATGCACAGTTCAAAATACTGGTAATCAGGATGCACACAGAATTGGTTTAATTTGATTGCAGATTAGACAAAAAAATGAAGGCTGTGCTAAGTGAGATAAAGGAAAATGTACAGGGAACCAATAGTGATGGGAAGGAAACTGGGACTCAAATCAATGGAGTGGACCAGAAGGAAGAAAGAAACATCCAATCAAAAAAAAAAAATGAAGAGAGGCTTAGGAACCTCCAGGACATTTTTAAACATTCCAACATCCAAATTATAGGGGTACCAGAAGGAGAAGAGGAAGAGTAACAAGTGGAAAAGTTATTTGAACAAATAATAAAGGAGAACTTCCCCATTCTGGCAAAGGAAAGAGACTTCCAGGAAGTCCAGGAAGCTCAGAGTCCAAAGAAGTTTGACCCAAGGAGGACACACCAAGGCACATCATAATTACATTAGCCAAGATAAAAATTAAGCAGAGAATCCTAGAATCAGCAAGAGAAAAGGAGACAGTTACCTACAAAGGAGTTCCCATCAGACTGTCAGCTGATTTCTCAAAAAAGACCTTACAGGCAAGAAGGAGCTAGAAAGTAGCATTCCAACTCATGAAAGGCAAGGACCTACACCCAAGATTGCTCTATCCAGCAAAGCTTTCATTCAGAATGGAAGGGCAGATAAAGTGCTTTCCAGATAAGGTCAAGTTAAAGGAGTTCATCATCACCAAGCCCTTATTTTATGAAATGTTAAAGGGACTTATCTAAGAAAAAGAAGATAACAAACATGTATAGTAAAATGACAGCAAACTCACAATTATTAACAACCACACCTAAAACAAAAACTAAGCAAACAACTAGAACAGGAATAGAACCACAGAAATGGAGATCCCATGGAGGGTTAGTAACAGGGGAGTGAGAGGAGGAGAGAGGGGGAATAGGTATAGAGAATAAGTAGCATAAATGACAGGTAGAATATAGACAGGGGGAGGGTAAAAAGTATGGGAAATAAAGAAGCCAAAGAACTTATATGTGTGACACATGGACATGAACTAAACTGGGGTAATGTGGGTAGGAGGGGGTGTGCAGGATGGAGATGAGTGAAGGGGAGGAAATGGGACAATTGTAATAGCATAATCAATAAAATATATTTAAAAAATAAAGAAATTTTGAAAATCAGTGAATTTTCACTGAATCTAAAATAGTCTTAGCCTTATAAAGTTTTCATTGTTTATACAAATATTTTTAAATTAAATGAACAAGTATAAGACAACAAGCAAAATGTCAAAGCAGACTCTAAAATTTATGTGAGATTGCAAGGGACCCTGAACAGCCAAAACAATCCTAAAAATAATAAACAAAGACAATTACTACAAAGCAGCCCTGGTCAGGTAGTTCAGTTGGTTAGAATGTTGTCCCGATATGCTGAAGTTGAATGTTCAATCTCCAGTCAGGGCACATACAAGACACAACCAATGAATGCATAAGTAAGTGGAACAACAAATCAAATCTCTCTCTCTCTCTTTTTAAAATCAATCAATAAAAAAAATTTAAACTTCCTACAAAGCTACAGTAATTAAACAGTGTGGTATTGGCGTAAGGATAGCATCAGGATAGACATGTAGACCAATAAAGGATTGAGAGTCTACAAATAAACCCACACATCTATTGCCAATTGCTATTCCACAAGGATACTAAGGCCCTTTAATAGGGAAAAGAATAGTCTTTTCAATAAATAGTTTGGGACAAGTAAATAGTCACATGCAAAATACTGAATTTGTACCTTTACATCACATCATATAGAAAAAACAGAAAAATTAACTAAAAATGGGTTAAACCCCAAATATAAGAGCTAAAATAATAAAACTTTTAGAAGAAAACAGGGATAAATCTTTGTGACTTTGGATTTGGTAATGGGTTCTTAAATATAATGTCATAAGCATCAGCAACAAAAGAAAACATAGATGTACTGGACTTCATCAACATTACATTAAAGTACATTATCAAGAAAGTGAGAGACAAACTACAGAATGAAAGGGGATATCTGAAAATCTTGTACAGTCACATCCTATATAACAATATTTTTGTGAAAAAAAGATGCATGTACAGTGGTGGTTTCATAAGATTACAATAGATTACAATGACAGTGTTTGTGATAGTGAAAGAAAAAGCTAGACCCACTTAAGATGCTAAATTTAAGGCTAGTTCTGTGTAGTTTAAATAGACAGGGGCTCAGTGCGCTCTCCACATACCAGCCCACAGCTGAGCAAAGAGCTGGGTAGCCTCCCACCCACCTACCTACTCCCCACACACACTCTCTGCCCACAAACTTCTGTGTACAAACTTACTTGTCTTCCCTCCAAGTCCAGTTCTTCTGTCTCCTCCTCTCTTTGTCTCCTCTCCCTTTACTCTCTCTCCCTTACTCTTTCTTCCCTCTCTCCCTCCTCCTGTGACTTCCCTCCTCAGTTCTCCCCACCACCCCAGCAAGTGCACATACATACACTTCATATGTTATACCATAATTGTACTGCCTCTTTTCTGCATTAGACTACAGAGATATCTGCCTTTGTGTTACAATTACCACCACCACCACAACAAAATTGCCTAGTAACACATTTGTCAGTCATATCTCTGTTGTTAAGCAGTGTGTGACTGTGTCTGATAAGGAATTTATATCTAGAATATATAAAGATTTATAAGAAAAAGAAAATCCTATTTTAAAAGTGGACAAAGGGACTGCATATACATTCTTCCAATGGAGATATATGAATGGTTAACAAGCACATGAAAAGATGCTCAGTGTCATTAGTTGTCACGCAAATGATAATCAAAACCACAATGACATATACTTCACATCCATTAAGGTGGCTAGCATCAGAAAGCCATAGAATAATGTGTTGCAGAGGATGTGGAAAAATCTGAATCCTTATTCACTGCTCATGGGAATGCAAAATGGTGCAGCCACTTTGGAAAACAGCAAGGAAGTTCATCAAACAGTTAAACATATGACCAACAATTCCACTCCTTGTACCATATTTACCTCAAGAATTGACAACATATGTTCACATAAAAATGTGTACATGAACGTTTGTAGTAGCATTTTATAACAGCCTAAAGATGACCACAATGCAAAGTTCCTAACTCTGATAAACAAATAGTATATGTTCATACAACAGAATATTATTTGACCATAAAAAGAAATGAAGTATTGATAATGCATACATCAATCTGGAAAACATTATGCAAAGTGAAAGAACCCAGTCACAAAGACAACATATTATATTATTTCATTTATGTGAAATGTCCAGCATAGGCAAATATATAGAAAGGAAAAGTAGATTAATGGTTCTTCAGGGGCAGGTGGACATGAGGGCTTGGAGATGATAGCTAAGTGGTGTGGGGCTTCTTTCCAAGGTGATAAAAAATGTTCAAAGTCTGTGCTGGTGCGTGAACATGTCTGAATATGCTTGAACCGTTACATACTTTAAATGGATGAATGGTATGGTTTGGGAATTACATCTCAATAAAACTTCTTGAAGTTATTAAAAAAGAAAATAAAGATAAAACTAAAGAAAGCTGAAAAGGACAGTAGGGATAAAGACAAAATTAATGATATATTAAAAAACTCACTGAAAATTAAAAAATCCAAGAGCTGATTTTGTAAAGACAATAATGTTGATAATTCTTGTCAAATCTCATTTCTAATAAAAATGCTAGAAAAAGTAGTAATAGAAAGCTCTTTGAATTGATAATGACTTTACCTAATGCAAACATAATATATAATATAAAACTATTCCAATGAAAATCAGGAATAAGCAATGGTTGGAGGAAGTTTAATGGATTAGAATAAGAAAACCATGAGGACAGACTAGATATTGAAAATGAAAAGGTAGAGTCATCATTATTTTCAGATGCCATAATCACATACGTTGAGAACATAAGAATATTTCAGAATTCATAAGAGAATCTGGTAAGGTGGCTGGATGAGCATTTGGAGAATAATAACCAGCCTTCAAATGGGGCATCTTTGTGGAGGTTGGCTTATTGAGATAAATATGCACAGCATTTGTAGTTTGAAAGGAAAGTAAATAACAGCAAAAAATAATAATAAAGGTAAGGTACAGTCTCTAAATGCAACAAAAATATTTCTGATAAAATTAAGCATATTTGAGTTTCACAGGGACTTGGGGAATCAGAAACCTGAGGCAACCCCACACTGCCTGGCAGCTTCATCCCAAATCCTGTCAGCTTCCAGCAGGTCTCTCTGCTGTTAAGATTCTGTGGTTGGATTTCTATGTAATTCATATGAAAACAGTAATTTTCCAACAAGAGAAGTTTTCTGGGGTCACACTATCTTCTCCCCTTTGTTGTATAAAGGTATCTTCCTTTAGGAGTGGCTTTTAAGTTAGGCCAAGAAATTCAGACAATTTAACCTTAAAAAGGGGAAAGATGGGAACTAGCCAATACTCAAAATCCTCTCCAAATCTAAATGACTATGACCTGTTGTTTGGGCTCAACAGCATCTTTTTTTTTTTTTAAAGCAAAACTGGAAAACCAAAGAAGAGTCTGCTAGATATGGAGGGGTGAGGAATCATCTTTAAAAATAATCCAGAAGAACCTATGCATCCCAGTGTTCATAGCAGCACAATTTACAATAGCCAAGTGCTAGAAGAAACCTAAGTACCCATCAGTAAATGAGTGGATCAAAAAACTATGGTACATTTACACAATGGAATACTATGCAGCAGAAAGAAGGAGCTCCTACCCTTTGCAACAGCATGGATGCAACTGGAGAGTATTATGCTGAGTGAAATAAGCCAGGCAGTGAAAGATAAATACCATATGATCTCACCTTTAAGTGGAACCTAATAACAAAACAAACAAGCAAGCAAACTATAACCAGAGATACTGAAATAATGAACAAACTGACAGTAACCAGAGAAGAAGTGGCAGAGGGGATAATGGGAGGAAAGGGGGGAAGAGTTTTCAGGAACAACTATAAAGGACTCATGGATAAAACCAAGGGGAGGTGGAATCATGGGAAAGAGGTGGAGATGACCAGGGGTGGGGTAGCAGTTGGGGGGAAATGCAGGCGAATATACATGAACAACAATAAAATAAAAAAGAATAATGTCATAAACACCATTTACTGAATAATCTACATGTTTTCTCCTTTATCAATTTCTTCTCATCCTCATTTTTTTGTTTTTTTAATATATTTTATTGATTATGCTATTACAGTTGTGCCATTATCCCCCTTCATTCCCCTCCACCCTGCACACCCTCTCCCACCCACATTCCCCCGCTTTAGTTCATGTTCATGTGTCATAAGTTCTTTAGTTTCTATATTTCCCATACTATTCTTGCCCTCCCCCTGTCTATTTTCTACCTGCCATCTATGCTGCTTATTCTCTGTACCTTTCCCCCTCTCTCCTCCACCCACTACCCTATTGCTAACCCTCCATGTGATCTCCATTTCTGTGGTTCTGTTCCTGTTCTACTTGTTTGCTTAGTTTGTTTTTGTTTTTGTCTTAGGTGTGGTTGTTAATAATTGTGAGTTTGCTGTCATTTTACTATACATGTTTTTTTTATCTTCTTTTTCTTAGATAAGTCCCTTTAACATTTCATATAATAAGGCCTTGGTGATGATGAACTCCTTTAACTTGACCTTATTTGAGAAGCACTTTATCTGCCCTTCCATTCTGAATGAAAGCTTTCCTGGATAGAGCAATCTGGGATGTAGGTCCTCACCTTTCATGACTTGGAATACTTCTTGCAGCTCCTTCTTGCCTGCAAGGTCTCTTTTGAGAAATCAGCTGACAGTCTGATGGGAACTCCTTTGTAGGTAACTGTCTCCTTTTCTCTTGCTGCTTCTAGGATTCTCTCCTTCATTTTAATCTTGGCTAATGTAATTATGATGTGCCTTGGTGTGTTTCTCTTTGGGTCCAACTTCTTTGGGACTCTCTGAGCTTCCTGGACTTCCTGGAAGTCTATTTCCTTTGCCAGAATGGGGAAGTTCTCCTTTATTATTTGTCCAAATAACTTTTCCACCTGTTGCTCTTCCTCTTCCCCTTCTGGTACCCCTATAATTTGGATGTTGGAACATTTCAAGATGTCCTGGAGGTTCCTAAGCCTATTCTCATTTTTTTTTTGAATTCTTATTTCTTCATTCTTTTCTGATTGTATGTTTTTTTTCTTCCTTCTGGTTCACTCCATTGATGTGAGACCCAGCTTTCATTCCATCACTATTGGTTCCCTGTGCATTTTTGTTCATTTCACTTGTTGTAGCCTTCATTTGTTCACATAATTTGCAAGCAAAATCATCCAATTCTGTGAGCATCCTGATCACCAGTGCTTTGAACTGTTCATCTGATAGGTTGGCTATCTCTCAGTCACTTAAAAGTACTGGTTGTGGGGATTCCAATTCTGTTTGAGCCATCTTTTTTTGTTTCCTTTGGTCTGGTTGCACGTGTTATGTATGAAGGGCGGAGCCTAGGTGTTCGCCAGAGTGGGGCACACCAATCGCTGGATTGTGACGTTGTATGTGGGGGCGGGGTACAAGAGGGAACAATGGTGCTTGCTGTACTCTCCATCAGACCCCAGTCCCTTCTGCTGCTTCCCCAGAGCAAACTGGGCCCCTCTGGTGCCAATTCCCATGTGGATGGGCTTGTTTACACTGTGCGACTTTCCAACAACCTCTCCTGTGAGGCTGGGAGTCTCTCCCTGTGCTTCAACCCCCCACAGGTGTTTTCAATCAGTGCCCCCAAGTCTCTCTTTCCCAGTGCTGTGATCCTGGGTTGCCCGCAGTGCCTTGCTTCACAATCGCCTCCTCACTGGGTCTGCCAGCTGTCGCTTGTGTGCTCAGGGTTCACCCGCGGTGGTCTTGCGCACCCCAGATACCTTACACACCGGGTCCCAACACTCTGCTCTCTGCTCCACACCCCACGCCTGGTTGCCCAACTCTGCCCCTCCTACCAGTCTGAATGAATGTGTGTATTTTAACTTCTTGGTTGTCCGACTTCCATACAGTTCAATTTTCTGTCAGTTCTGGTTGTTATTCTATTTCTAAATTATTGTTGTCCCTACTTTGGTTGTGTGAGGAGGCACAGTGTGTTTACCTATGCCTCCATCTTGGCCGGAAGTCCTTATCCTCATTTTTAAATTGAGGAACCTGAGCCTTAAAAAATGTAAATAATTGACCTAAGGTCAGAAAAGTTGATGAAGCTAGAGTTTTTATAAAATGATAATCACCTCCATCTTTCTCTACCTCACCCCAGGATCCCATCCATATTAAGAATTCTATTGAAATGGGTTATATGACCAAACAAATATTTTCTCCCTCATCTAGACTCCATTCTTTCCTGAGTGTGGAGAAAATTAAGCCACTTTATCTCTTCCCTGCCTCTAAATTTTCTTGCTCTCTCTATGTGTAATGTTAAAGGTCAGAAAATAAAGAGTGAAAACCTCTTATTTCTCTGGGAAATTAGTCAAGTGAATGAAAGTGCTTAAGAGGAAATATTTGCATAAGACATCAAAATGAAATGACCAACAGCACAAGTAGTACATAAAATGATTTGGGTAAGAAAATACATTTGCATTTATATTAGCATCTTGCAGACATTTCTTTCCATGTATACACTTTTGTCTTTCTCTTTTATATGTTTTCCTTCTTATTTAATTATGAACATCTGAACAGCCTTGGATATAAACTAAATGTCACTGGGAGATCCCAGCTACTGGTTAGGATGCCCTGCACTGGGTAAAAGCAATTAAAAATGATGAGTCTGGTCCCAGATATGCAGAGGGGTGCCCAACCCCCATTATTTGTGACTTCCAGGAATCCACCCCCCTTCCTGCAGGGCCCCAGAGCTGGCTGTGCAGCTGTTCAAAGGGTTGTACCAAATTCCACCGCTGGAAAGGAAACCACAAATATCAGGGCTGCACTCCTTCCTCAGTTAGATGCCTCTCAGTCACCTTTTGATCCCAAGATCCTTACACTCAGTTTGCCTTCTTGCCAGAGCCCCAGCGTCTGGCCTTAAGAATAATACTTACACTCCTCCCCCCAGCCCTTGAACGACAACATTTTTCTTACAGTACTTTAATGCTCTAATAAATTCCTCAGTTGTGGTTAGCACACCAGACTATTTAGACATAGTTCACAAACTGTTTGGACTGTAGGGGAGGTTCTGGCGTTCGCATTTTCAGGCTGGTTCAGATGGCTCCTGATGACTGAAATGTAAGACTAGGTTTTCAGGAAGATGCATTAACGGGCTTCTGAAATGAAAACATCACACACAAAGCAGCCTGCATAATCAGGCACACACGTCATGGACAGTGTTAGTTCATTCAGTGGCTTTCAGGTGAAATCACATCATCTGATTTTGTCACAGGGGGAAAAGAGAGTGAATCAGGAGAGATTTGCTGTGGCAGTCAAGGTGAATTACTAGGAACTTCTTGGAATCTAGGGTGCTCTGTGAATCCCAGGCCCTGGGGTGATATCACTGATTGTAGGTTTGTTTTATTTGCCTTGTTTGTTGGGTTAAAAAGATTTCAGAAGATGCTCCAAAGACTATCAAGGCCCACACTATGGCTGTTGAGTAGTTGAAATGTGGCTAATTAGGAATGAGGAATTTAATATTTTACTTTATTTAATCTTAATCAATTTAAATGTAAAAAACTATTTAATTTAGTTATTGGAACACTTTTAAGTATATTTGATACAAATTGAGTATGTAAATCTTTTTCAACCACAAATTTTATGAAATACAAATAAAGTATTTCAGGAAATTTAGTACTCCAGTTGGGATACATGATAAATGTTTAATATACATAAGATTTTGAAGACATAATATTAAAAAGAAAAGTATTTTATCAAAAATTTCTTTAACTCCATGTTGAAATAACATTTTGGATAAACTGAGTTAAATGCTATTTAAAATTAACATTTATTTACTTATTTATTTATTTACTTTTTAAAGCTGGCTACTAGAAAATTTTAAACCATGTCTGAGGCTCACATTATATCTTTATTGGGTTGCACTGGTCTAAACCATGATGCTACTCCTGCTGGTTGAAAAGGACAGGCAGTTCTTACAGCATCATTTCTGCAATCAGACACCTACAGGCATCTTTGGATCCTATGAGCTGGGTCATCTAATATTCTTGACAACTTCAAGCCTGTTGTCTAGAGTGACATGAAGGAGTCCAAGTTAAACCAAACTAAACCTATATTAGCACAGTCATCTGACAACTTCAACCTTGAGTCAGGTGCCATAATGGACTACAGTTTGCAGTGTTGTAAAGACAAACATTTGACACACAACAAATAGTGAACAATGGGAAACAGTGCAATGAGACACAACATGAGATGTGGTGGGATTATTATGTGGTGAGATAAAATACAGGGAGCCCAGTTAAATTTGAATTTCAGATATATGACAAATATTTTTTTAATGTAAGTATGTGCCAAGCAGTCCATTGGCATCTTGTGTTTTAATTTGCTAGCTCTGGCAATCCTGAGAAGCAAGGAACACAGAACATCAAACAGGAGAGGATTCTCTCTTCTTAGAAGAACCCAGCCTGACTCTATAAGGGTCTGAGGATGTGTATAGAACTTTCTACTTTCTCTGGGAGACAAACAGTGCATATCTTGCTTTTGTTGTCTTTACTTCTGGATAAGATCTAAGTTCTGCTCAGTTCCTATGCTGTTTATTGATGAATAGGAACAGGGAGAGCAGTACAACTGATACCTTTGCATTTATGACTTTTATCTTCATCCACAGCCTTTCACAGGTAAAAGCCATGTCTTCCTGTAGGAATGAGTTATAGTAGCCAGGCTATAGGACTTAGCAGATGGGATAAAACCCACAGGCAGACTTAAACTGTCATAGAACCCATTCTGAAGCAAGAAGGGAAAAAAACCTCACAATTCCTGAAACTGCCATGCTCTTCCCTTCCCCTCACAATGGCCAGCAGAGCTGAGAAGGGCCAAAGGACACTTTCTGCAATGAAAATACCACAATGGACAAGATACTAAGACCTAAGAACTCACTTGGATTCTTCACACTCCAACACATGTTCCCATTTTAAGTTTGAAACAAAGTGGAGCAGACATCTATGCCAGTCAGTGAGGAGGTGGAGAAGCAGCCTGTTCCACACTGGTGGACACGCACCGAATGCAGGACCCCTCACACCACCACAGGGAAGGGTAGACCCCAAGTATCCCATCTACTGACACCTACCTAATAAAGAAGAACTTGATCCTTGGGTTCCCAGTTCTAGGATTCCAGAAGGATGAATTTCTGAGAGATATCAGCTGCCATACTTTGCCAGAGATCAGTAAATTTTCCTTGCCCTCACAGACGGGCCACTTCAAATACCTTCTTCATTACCAACCCTGCTTTCTTAACCCTCTGCTGAATTTCAGTGGGTTATGGCACTTAAAGTCCCTGCAAAATGTTACATTTCACTGATATTCGAGCTGACTGGCTTGTCTCATTTATGTGATTCTTCCCCTCAGACTTGTCATAATCAAAATATTCTCAGGCATTTCAAAGAAGTGCTACAAAAATCCTAAAGTAAAATTCTTTTAATTTAGAAATTTAATTGGGATACATGAAGTGGTGGAGGGTAGGACCCTGTTAAAGCAAAATCAAACAATTTCAGAAGAAGCCATCCTTCATGCTTGACTCCCTGAGTTGTTTTAATTGCTACTTCGTTGGACCACTCTTCCATCGGATGTCAGGCTCCAGGCTTTTGAATTTTTGTTCAGGAAATGCCTACAATGACTAGGCAACAATCCAAAGCCATCAGGAAACATTGTTAAGATTTCAAAGCCACACTTTTCTTCACCTATTTGCCCCAAAGGAAAGTATAACTATGGTCTATAGATAGTTGAATATAAAATGTGTAAAATATGTGAATAAGTTTATATAGATATTGCTATAAACAAATAATAATATCTTGGTGAGTTTTCGATATGAACCCCAGCTCGTGGGGTCCATGTCATTATGGATGAAATATGAGACAAATTCACAGGGACTACCGAGTCCTGTGGAGGAAAAGGGACGGCACAGCTTCTCTCTCAAGGGGAGCAAAAGCCTTGGCCCTCGCCCGAATGAGCTTTTATTGTCTTACTGGGCACATTACAAGAAGATTCTCATTAACTAAGCACAGGCTCGTTACCTTTTATAGAAAACAAAGGAGAGGATGCTGGTAATCACATCACAGAAGAGGGATATTTGTGAATGAAAAGGCAAAAGTAGTAGAACCGGTTACACTCATCCTTGGAAGGTTTAGCATGGTTTTTAGGAAGTTGCTTTGCAGTAAATGTCCTCAATTCAGGGTGAGGGAGTTTTAGCAAAGAGCAAGACTCACAGCAGCCTAAGTACAATGCAGGCCTGATTCCCCATGGGAGAACCTATCCGTGGGCGTGGGTCCTGTGCATCTCCCAGTGGGAGCTGGGCCCACGCCATGCAGGGCAGCCTCCCGCAAGTTTTAAAATACAGGAAGAATAAAGATAAAGTGGAATGAACAATGAAAGAATCAACAGTGAAATATAAGTCAGGGGTAAAGGAGTAAAAGAGTTCTATGGTTTTGTCTTTTCCAGGAAGAGGGTTAAAATAAAAATTAGAGTTAGATGTTGATACATGTATGTGACTTATTCTTCAGGAAGACCACTAACTCTCTGAAATAAGAAAAAGGGTTAAATGGAATAATAAGAACCAGTCTGAGGCCAGCCCTTCTGCACAGCACTCTGGCCGTGTCAGGCCTGCCAGCAGTATTGTTACAGAACAACAAGGGAGGGGCGAAAGGGCAATATACAATTACCGAAAGGAACCCCCCAGGTTCGTTATGTCCACTGCCAGAGGAAAGACATTTCTCAATGCCAGAGATTTGTGAAAAGGAAAGGAAATGTTTATTTAATGGTATATAAACTTAAAGTAGTGACCTAATGTCTTCATCAAAATCCCAAAGTCCCTTAAAACACACACAAACGCACACGGTCCTTCCTTCCCCCCTTTGCCCAGTCTGGGGTACCGTATCTCAGGAAAAGAGATAGAAGTCCATGGCTCAGGCAGCCCCCAGTTCTTCCCAGTAATCCATCTCGGCTGGTAGGCCTCCCTTGGTTTCCGTTACCATCAGCTGTGTTGCCAGAATCTCTGCTAAAGCCAGGTGGTGGTTCCCCCTTTTAAAGCTGCAGGCGTCCCCACTCTTCCAAAACCACATGGTCCTCTTTGCACAATGGCTGCAGAAGTCCCCACTCTGCCAAAACTGTGTGGTTCTCTCTCCCAGGGCCGAGGGAGTCCCCATGTAACAGGGTGCAGCCAAAACAGGAGCCCCAAATAGGAATTTGAATGGGGTCCAGAACTCAAGGTGTTCAGGAAATATTAGGATGTCCTCCCCAGACCCAGGTGTGAATTGGGGGAAGGGACAAATGGTGCAGGGCCATTGAGAGCTGTTTTGCATAGCAACAGCTTTGCAGCTAACCTCTGGTGTGGTCATTTAACATATCTATAACATTTAACTAGTTACCTGGATATGTTAAATAGCTGTGTCCCTGCTCTGAGCCAGGGGAATGGAAGTAAGTTCCCCACCAAGATGTAACGGGGGGCAGGGGGGGGGGGCAAATCCCTGGAGTTACAGCACCTGCATGGGAGTTTGGAAAAGATTGGCTCCATGATATAGGGCCACACCTGCCCAGACTCACAATGGCAGCCCAGTGAAGCTGGAAGGATATGAGTGCTGGCAGGTGTAACTGATTGTGGGAAGAGTCAGAAATGGGGCTGCAGAGGAGGATTGGCGAGGGAATTTAAACCCAGCCTCAGCAGCCATTGTGTGGAGAGGATCACTCGGCTGTGGCAATAGAAGAGAGAACCACTCGGTGTTTAACAGAGTGGGGACTCCTGCAGTCCTGGGAGAGAAAGTCATCATGCGACTTTGGCAGAGAATCGCCACTCAGCTTTAGCCGAGTGGTGATGCCCCTCCTTGCAGCCATCGAGGAGGGAGAATGACATGGCTTTGGCAGAGTGGAGACTCCCCTGGCCCTGGGAGAGAGAACCACAAGGCTTTGCCAGAGTGGGGACCCCTGCAGCTTTAGAAGGGGAACCACCACCCAACTTTAGCAGAGATCCTGGCGACACAGCTGATGGTGACGGGAACCAAGGCAGGCCTGCCAGCCAAGATGGATTACTGGGAAGAACTGGGGGCTGCCTGAGCCATGGACTTCTATCTCTTTTCCTGAGATACGGTACCCCAGACTGGGCAAAGGGGAGAAGGAAGGACTGTGTGTGTTTGTGTGTTTTAAGGGACTTTGGGATTTTGATGAAGACATTAGGTCACTACTTTAAGTTTATATACCATTAAATAAACATTTCCTTTCCTTTTCACAAATCTCTGGCATTGAGAGATGTCTTTCCTCTGGCAGTGGACATAACAAACCTGGGGGGTTCCTTTCAGGTAATAGTACATTGCCCTTCAGCCCCTCTTGGCCCCCCTGTTGTTCTGTAACACCCACTCTGGCAAAGCCTTGTGGTTCTCTCTCGCAGGGCCACAGGAGTCCCCACTCTGCTAAAGACCGAGTGGTTCTCCCCTAATGGCTGCTGTGTCTAGGTTTAAATCCCCTCACCAATCCTCCTCTGCAGCCCTATTTCTGACTCCTCCTACAATCAGCTACACATGCCAGCCAGCATTCTCATATCCTTCCAGCTTCACTGGGTTGCCATCGTGGGTCTAGGCAGGTGTGGCCCCATGTCATGGAGTCAATCTCCAAACTCTCGCGTAGGTGCTGTTAACTCTGGGGATTTGCCCCCCAGTTACATCTTGGTGGGGAACTTACTTCCATTCCCCTGGCTCAGAGCATGGCCACAGCTATTTAACAAATCTATGCAACCAGTTAAAGGTTATAGATGTGTTAAATGACCACACCAGAGGTTAGCTGCAAAGCTGTTGCTATACAAAACAGCTCTCAATGGGCCTGCTCCATATGTCCCTTCCCCCAGCTCACACCTGTGGGGGAAGGGGGTGAGAACATCCTAATATTTCCCGAACACCTTGAGTTCTGGACCCCATTCCAAATCCCTATTTGGGGCTGCAGCCTGTTACAGTGTGTGCACATCCCACAAGGACTGGCGCTGTGCTCAGCCCATACACAAGTTCTCAGCCAAAAATATTCATGGGCACATGGATAATATGGACAAGCACTGGGGCTTTGTGTGCACCATCACTAATGTGACCTTGCAATGAGGCAAAACAGATATAAACTACATTCAGCTTGTTGACCTGCACACCTGATATGTTGAGTGTGGTTTACAGATCCTGGCTTTCCCTTGCAACCAGTTCAGGAGGCAAGAGCCAGGGACTAATAATGCAGAGGTCAAAGAGTTCACTGCCGGCTATAATGTCAAATTTGATATGTACAGCAAGATCTGTGTGAATGGGGATGATGCCCACCTGCTGTGGAAGTGGATGAAAGTCCAGCCTAATGGAAGGGGCATCCTAGGGAACGCGATCACGTGGAACTTCACCAAGTTCTTCACTGACAAGAATGGTTGCGTGGTAAGGCTGTACGGTTCCATGGAAGAGCCCCTGATCATACAGAGGGACCTGCCCTGCTACCTGTGCCCCACAAGTGTGTACCCTCCATCCAAGCCCACCACCCATGCCTGTCAGAGCCTTGCACCTGGCACCCATGACATTCTGTCTAAACATCAACCACTGGTGGGGCAGACTTGAGAACCTGGAGCACACCCCTGCACGAGGAAGGCTCCTGAGGCACCCTTCCCCCAGCTCTCTTGTGGGAATAAAACATATAAATTGGAAGAGAGAAAAGAAAGAACTAATCTGAAAGAAGACAAGAAGAAAGATAAAAAATAGGACAGGACAAATAGCATGCAGTAAGATGCTAGTTTTATTATTTTTAAAAAGTTTTTATTGAGATATATTTGACAGATAACATTGTGTAAGTTTAAGGTAAATATGTGGATGTGATATATTTATATTGCAATGATTGCCATTCTAGCATTAGCTAGCACCTCTATCATGTCACATAACTATCATTTTTTGTTGTGTGTGGCAGGAATAATTAAGATCTAATCTCTTTGCAAGTTTGATTTTTATAATGCAATATTGTTGTCTATAATCACTATACTGTGCATTAGATTTCCAGGATTTATTTATCTACTAGTTGCAAAATCATACCATTAAATGACATCTCTCCTATTCCTCAAGCCCCCAGCCCCTGGTAACCACCATTTTACTCTGTTTTCTTATGAATTCAGCTTTTAAGATTCCACATATAAGTTATATATACAGCATTTGTCTTTTTCTGTCTGACTGATCTCAGTATAGTATCCTCAAAGTGTATGCCTGTTGTTTCAGATGTAGGACTTCCTTTTTTCTCATGGTTAATAATATTCCATTGCATGTATATACCACATTTCTTCATATATTCTTCGGTTCATAGGCATGTAGGTTGTTTCCACATCATGGCTGTTGTGAATAATACTGCAATAAACATAGGAGTGCATATATCTCTTCGATATCCTGCTTTCATTTCTTTAGGGTATATTCTCAGAAGTGGTATTGCTGGAGTATATGGTTGTAGTAGTTTTAATTTTTTGAGGACCTGCCGCACTATTTTCCCTAGTAGATGTACCAATTTACATTCCCACCAAGAGTTACAAAGTTTCCTTTTCTCCACATCTTCACCAACACTTAGCTCTTATCTTCTTGAGGACAGCCATTCTAACAGGTGTGAGGTTATGGCTTTGATCTGCATTTTCCTGATAATTAGTGGTATTAAGCAATAAGCTGACAGTTTTAAATTCAAAAGTATCAGAAGTATCAGTTATCAAATTAAATGTAAATAGATGAATTGCCCAGTTGAAAGTCAAAAAATTGTCATACTGGAAAAAAGCTAGATGATACTTAAATTGCATTCAACAAGGACACAGGAAGGTTTAAAGTAGAAAGAATGGAAAAAAGACATATCATAAAAACTGCTAACCAAAAGAAAGCTGGTATAGCTATATTAATGCCAGAACTTTTTTTAGACAAAAAGATTATTAAAGATAAAAAGAGACAATTTATAATAACAAACATTTTAATTCACTAGAAAGATATATTTCTAAATGTCTGTGCATCTGATAAGATAACCAAAAATAAAGTAACCATTGGCAAGAATCTGAGGAGAAATAGGCAAATTCACAATCATGGGACAAATAAACACACCTATGTCATTAACCTAGACCAAGCAGGTCAATAGTTAATAAGGATGAAGATTATTTGAATGATGCTACCAGTAAACCTGACCTAAAGGACATACACAGGACACTGTCTCTAGCAACTGCAGGGTACACATTCTTATAAATGGAGCACTTATAAACATTTACCATGTACTGACCAATAAAGTGTGTTTTATTTAAATGTTACTTCTCAACTGTCTTCTCTATTCTTTACATAGTAGTTCTTATTGGATATATGTTAGAACCTCTCAGTCTATCTTCCATTCCTATAACCCTTCTTTTTATTTTAAAATAACTTTGATGTTGTATTCTAGGTGATTTTGTTGGTATCATCTTCTAATTCACTAATTCTTCAGTTGAGTCAAGTCTAAGATTCACTAATCTATTATTTTTTTTTTTAATTTCTAGAACTTTGAGAACAGACTTGGGAGAGAAAAATATCTGCATTCAAAATCCATGTAAATATTTATGTGGATCAGAAACTGAACAGCATCAAGCAAATGCACCCTCTCAGGCTTTGCTAAACACGTGAGAGTTGAATGGAGACAAATGGTATGTCTGTAAGAGGCAGAGTATCTCAAACAGCCTCTCGAAGTTTTCGTCATCCCAGAAAAAAATGAGAGAGCACAGTTCAGTAAATAAGAGGTGGTGGGTCTAATCACTAGGCAGAGGACAGTCTATGACAGGAAAGGGAGGAGATGGGATGGGTTGTATAGCTGAAAGATGGGTGGGATCCTAGGAACCTCGTTAGATAGGCGTGTGGAGAGATGACCACTCATAAAGACCAGACAGCAAAGAGCGTCCCAGTGGCTGCCATCTGCCTGCCATCAGGACAGGCAAAGGATGTGGACTGGATTCTCCCCAACCCTATCCCCACACTGTGCTCTAGATAGTCTTCAACTTCAGTGACACCTTGGGGAGAAACAGGGTATGAAAGCCAGAAATAATTTATACTAAAATGGGTTTTCTGAGAATCAATCAAGTTCCGGTTTCTGCCAGCAGGAAAGATGAGGTATTGAGATAGAAACTAAGTTAAATTATAAAAATAAATAAATAAAGTTGTCTACCTAGCACATCTTTAATTGAGTTTTGTTGATGTACAATTTTGTCCTAGACCTGGAGCATTTTAGGATGGAAAAGACTCTCATGTCACCAAGCCCCCCTCACTATCATAAATACAAAGAATCTGAGGCATCTGGACCTCAGTGAAATGAAGCATGAAGGAACTAGTTCAAGGTCACTCAGATGTGTTGTAACTCAGAACAGGACTCAGAACGGGAACTCCTGTGAAGCAACTCTTTCACCCTAGACTCTTTTAGTCTGCTCTCATTTGAGGTCTCCCTTACTCTTCCATCTTTTAGATTCTGTCATCTAGAACATGTTCATTTTCCTAATTCCATTGCCTCACAACTGTGCAATTAATAATTTCTGTTTCTATCATACACAATATATTACATATGGTTCTCAAACTTCAGCGTGTGTAACAGTTTCCCAAAGGGTACAAAAAACACAGATTCCTAGGCCTTGCCTAGCTGGTTAAATTCAGTAGACCAGGGGTAGAACTTGAGAATCTACATTTATAACAAGTTCCAATGTGATGCTATTGCTGCTGGCCCCAGGATAACACTTACAAAGCCACTGGCCAGGACTGGAGTTCTTTTAAAACCCACCCTTTCCTCCACACATCTTTATTGCCTTTCTCATGATTTCCACTGAAGAAATCCTATTAAGTTTTCCTCAAATGTTCTTTACTTGCATTATACCTTTCTAATTACTCTTTCTTAACTATTATTGTCTAAACAATTCATTAAGTAAAGTTGGCATACATTATATTAGTTTCAGGTGTACAATGCAGTAATTTGACATTTTTATACCTTACAATGTGATCACCACACTAAGCCTAGTAATCATCTGTCATCATGCAAATTTTTCACAATATTATTGACTATATTCCCCCTTTTACCCCTTGCCTTCTATCAATTATTCCTTTTGTCTCTGTTTCTATGAGTCTGGTTTGGTTTGCTTTGCTTTGCTTTGTTTTAGATTCCATATATAAGTGAAACTAAATCGTATTTGTCTTTCTCTCTCTGACATTTCTCTAAGCATAATACCCTCTAGACCCATCCATGTTGTCACAATGACAAAATTCCATTCTTTTTTGTTGCTGTGTAATAATATATTGTATATTATATTGTAAACCACATCTTCTTTATTTATTCATTTATTGATGGATATCTAGATTGTTTCCATATGTTGGTATGGTCAATAATGCTGCAATAAACATAGGAATTCATATTACTCTTTATTTCAAGTTTTTCTTGGCTATTTTCTCATTTTCTTTGCAAACAAGAAATTTAGGTGCCTCTAAATCTCATTCCTATTTTGTTGACATTGCACTGAATGTATACAATATTTTTTAAAGATTTTATTTATTTATTTTTAGACAAAGGGGGAGGGAGGGAAGAAGGGAAGGAGAGAAACATCAATGGGTGGTTGCCTCTCGAGTACCCCCTGCTGGGGACCTGGCTTATAACCCAAGCATGTGCCCTGATTGAGAACTGAACCAGGGACCATTTGGTTGGCAGTCTGGTGCTCAATCCACTGAGCCACACCAGTTAGGGCTGAATTTATAGATTATTTAGACAACTGATGTCTTTTTACTGTTAGGTCATACTATCCTCCAAATAGAATATATTTTTCATGTACTTAAATCTCATTCTAAATTCTTTAGTAAACATGGTTTTCATTCAGTTGTATTTTTATTTTGAAGCTAATTCTCAGGAAGTCTATATTTGAAGATTGTTTTAGTGATTAGGATCTTTTTCCACAATATTTTCTAAATGCTTCTTGGTGGTAAATAGGGAAAGCTATTGCTTCCCCCTGCCCCATGTTTATTTTTATTTCTCTGCTCTGAAACTCAAGATTTTATTTGTGGCTTAATATATAATACTTTTTAAAAAGTTTCATATTCCCTGTAAAAAGGCATTCTTGCTGTTTATAGGCTATGTAATTCAAAATCTACCTTTTAGATACAATTTATTTATTTCATTAATAATACTTTCAAAATTGTTGCTAGATCTTTAATTATTTTGAGATAGGTATGCTTCTACAAACTTCTCCTTGTATTTTGAGGAGTGTTAGTTTTACACATATCTTATCCACTGATTTTGGCACATCAATGCTTATTGGCATTCCACTGTCCTTTAGTGTTTACAATATAAAATGGTGGTCTTTGCTCAGAGTCTCATTTGAGGCTCTTAATTTTAAATTCTGTGTAGTCTGCTGTTAATATTATAACTCATTTTTTTTCTTTTTGCTAGCATTTTCCTGGTATAAATTCCTATGTAGGCCCTGGTCAGTGTGGCAGGGTTGGTTGGAGCGTTATCCAGTACACCAAGTTTGTGAGTTTGATTCCCAGTCAGGGCACATACCTAGGTTGTGGGTTTGATCCCCCAGTTGAGGCACATATGGGAGGCAACCAATGGATGTCTCCCTTCAATGGGTGTTTCTCTCTGACATTAATCTCTCTCTCTCTCTCTCTCTCTCTCTCCTTCCCCTCTACTTCTCTCTCTAAAAGCTTTAGTAAAATGTCCTAGGGTGAGGAATAAAAAAAAATTTCTATATGGATTAGTTTTATGTATGCTGTTAGTCAACAGAGAAAAATTGGATTTTGTTTTATCACATAGCAATTTGAGAATCTATATTTATTTATCTTTTAAACCTGATTGTATATTTTACTTTTATTTTTTAAGTATATTTTCTTGATTATGCTGTTACAGTTGTCCCAATTTTTTCCCTTTGCTGGGCACCCCCCTTCCCTCCAGCTATCCTCCCTGACCTTAGTTCATGTCCATGGGTCATATGTGTAAGTTCTTTGGCTTCTCCCTTTCCTATACTATTCTTTTTGTTGTTGTTACCATGTTTATTTTTCACATGTGGAGAATTTACTCCTACACTATTCTTAACATCCCCCTGTCTATTTTCTTCCTACCAATTACGTTTCTTGATCCCTGTACCATTTTCCCCTTGTCTCCCCTCCCTGTCCCAGCTGACAACCCTCCAAATGATCCCCATACCTATGATTCTGTTCCTGTTCTGGTTGTTTGCTTAGTTTGTTTTTGTTTTTTTAGATTCAGTTGTTGATTGTTGTTTTAATGTTCATAGATTTGATCTTATTCTTTTTCTTAAACAAGTCCCTTTAACATTTCATGTAATAATGACTTGGTGATGATGAACTCCTTTAGCTTTACCTTGTCTGGGAAGCACTTTCTCTGCCCTTTGATTCTAAATGATAGCTTTGCTGTATACAGTAATCTAGGCTGTAGGTCCTTGCCTTTCACCACTTTGAATACTTCTTGCCAGTCCCTTCGTGCCTGCAAAGTTTCTTTTGAGACATCAACTAACAGTCTTATGGGAACTCCTTTGTAGGCAACTGTTTGCTTTTCTCTTGCTGCTTGTAAAATTCCCTCTTTATCTTTAATCCTTGGCATTTCAATTATAATGTATCTTGGTGTGGTTCTCTTTGGTCCCAACTTGTTTGAAACTCTCTGTGAGCTTCCTGGACTTGCATGTCTATTTCCTTTGCCAAATTAGGGAAGTTTTCTTTCATTATTTTTTCAAATAGATTTCCAATTTCTTGCTTTCTTTTCTTTCTATGGCACCCCTATGATGCAAATGTTGAATTTCTTGAAGTTGTCCCAAAGGCTGCTTATACTGCCCTCATTTTTTGGATTCTTTTTTTCTTCTTGTTCTGATTTTTTTTTTTTTTTTTGCTTCCTTATATTCCAAATCATCTGATTCTTGGCTTCATCCATTCTACTGTTGTTTCCATGTAAATTATTCTTTATTTCAATTAGTGAATCCTTCATTTCTGACTACAACATTGTTATGCTGCTGAGGTCCTCACTAAGTTCCTTGAGCATTCTTATAACCAGTGTTTTGAACTCTGCACCTGATCAATTTCTTATCTCCATTTTGTTTAGCTCTTTTTCTGGAATTTTGATCTGTTTTTTCATTTGGGCCATGTTTCATTGTCTCTTGTTTTTGGCAGCCTCCCTGTTTATTTCTATGTATTAGGCAGAGCTGCTTTGACACCATTTCTATGTAGTGTGGCCTAATATAGTAGTGTCCTATAGGGTCCAGTGGCACAGCCCCCTATCACCCAAGCTGGGTTATCGAGGTGTGCCCTTCATGTGGGCTGAGTACACCCTCCTTTTGTAGTTGAGCCTTGGTTGTTGTTGGTAGATCAATGGAAGGAATTTACTGAGGGCAGTCAGCTGCAAGGACTGGCTGTGACCACTGACCACTAACCTCCACCCTCTGTGGAAGATTAGCTGTGCAAGGAAAGGGTGGTGGTGCTCTGACATGGTCTATAGTTGTCTACTGGGTGCACTGGCCCTGAGATTTCTTCACATGGTGCAGGCCAAGGTCAGGCCCCACCTGTGTTTTGCCCAGGGCCACCCTTCCTGAGCTCCAAAGCAATCTGAGAAGGCTGCTACTTGTGCTAGGCTTGGAGATTCCCAGGTGAAGCCAAGCTGTGAAACTAATCTGGATGCTGGTAGTGCCTGGCCTAGAGCTCACTGAGGCCAGCTGCTGCTTGTTTGATAAGATTTAGGAAGTTGTGAAACATGAGCCCAGACCAGTTATTCATAAGGAAAAGCAGCTTTCGTGGGCCCATAATTTGGGTAGGGTGGAGTCTCTGGGGACCTCCAAGGCAAGTGAAACACTGTTAGCCAGGTTTATGGAGCCTCAAATATGGCACCAGTATGCCTGCTCCATGACTCTATAGGGGGAGGGATCAGAAAAGGGACAATAGCCTCTCCTAGTATGCCACTGGTGCCCTTCAAGCTGCTACCTCAGTGCTGGAGCTCAGAGGAAGTAAGTCTGAGCAGGTGAGTCTGTGTGTGGGTTCTTTAAGAGGGACTGCTTGGAGCTCCAGGAGTTTCTTCCACCAACTCAATCCCCACTGGTTTTTGCAGCCAGAAGTGGTGGGGACTCATTTTCCTGGCACTGGAACCCTAGGCTGGAGGGCCTGGTGTGGGACTGGGACTTGTTGCTCCCAAGATATCCCTCCCAAATTTTTATTCACCACACATACGTGTGGGACCAGCCCTGTTCTGCATCTGCACCCCTCCTACCAGTCTGGATGCATGTGGTTTCTTTAATTCAGTAGTTGTCAGACTTCTGTTCAACTCGAGTTTTGATGTTTCTGACTGATGATTGTTCTATACTTTAGGTGTTATTTTGATGTGGTTGTGCGAAGAGAGGAGCCATGTCTGTCTATGTCGCCATCTTCGAGAATCTTTTTTAAAATCATTTTATCTCATTTACACTTACTCTTGTAAGTACTATATTTAGTCTGTATCTTCTATCCTTGTCTCTGTTTGCTTCTTGTTTCTCTTTACTCTTTTATTTCCTAACCAGATAAGCTTTTTTTAAAACTTTACTTTTCTCTGATAGCCTTTAAGTTTTCACATATATTCTTTAATCTATGGTTTAAAAATTATTAGAATTAATATTTATGTTACCTCATTTAAGCAAAATGTTTAACACACTTCTACATTTTCTTTTCCCCATTCACATTATAGACTTTGTTAATGTAATATGATTTTATAGATCCAGATTATTCATAGCACTTTACATTAAAATAATTTATCTTCTTTTGTAAGGATAAGTCTTGTTAATGATATATTTTTTTAAAGATTTTATTTATTTATTTTTAGAGAGGGAAGGGAAGGAGAGAGAGAGAGAAACATCAATGTGCGGTTGCTGGGGACATGGCCTGCAACCTAGGCATGTGCCCAGACTGGGAATCGAACCTGCGATGCCTGGTTCACAGCCCGCGCTCAATCCACTGAGCTACACCCGCCAGGGTGATAAGTCTTGTTTATAATTATGTTATTAAAGGTTCACAATTACTTGGATATCTCTCAATTTTGACTGTTTTGATTCACATTACCAATACATTTATGATTATTTTTCCAGCTTCAAACATTTAATTGTGTGGTACTTTTGCAAGGAACATTGTTTCCCATGAAGCATACATGCCTAATACTTTCTGAGTCCTTTCATTTGACGATGCATCTTTGTTACCTTCACATATTTAAATTTTTAAAAAAGAGTCTGACAGGATATTGCATTCCTGGATCACAACCTTTTTCTCTCAAAATTGCTTTGAGGTTTCTGCCATCTGAATTTAGGGTAACACTAAAGAAGTTTGACACCAGCCTAATTGTTACTTATTTATGGGTTATTTTTTCTTATTATTTCTTTCTACAGAAGCCTGATAAATTTTCTTCTATGCAATTGAAAAGTTTTCTAGACAATGTCTTGCTATGAATTTGAATGAAACAGTGAAACTTACTCTGTATAGACAACTCTTTCTTGAACTCAAATGTCCTCATATTATAGTTTCAATTTTAACTTTTATACTTTTTTCATATACCTTTTAGGTGCCCAGTGCATAAAGACAATATTCTAAAACAGGCAAAACCTTTGTCTGCATGGAAAGAATTATTAGTTAGTGAGTGAGGCAGTCATTAGAGAAATAAACCTCCACAGTCAGGTGTTATTGTCATCTAACATAGATTCAACATTCACTAAATACCAGGCTCTCTGTTAAGCTGTTTATATTTATTACCTTGTTTGATTTCCATGTCAACAGAATGAAGAAATTCTGTTATTAATTGGATTTATTGATGAGGATACTGAGTCTCCAAGAGATCAAATAAATTGCCTGAGCTGGGATTTGAACCCAGCCAAGTGAAGAGTAGGAAAGAATGCATTCTAGGCACAAGGAACATTTGGCTCTGGGAAGAGACTGGTAAATTTGAGAAAAGAAAGCAAAATCTGTGACTGAAGAATAGAGAGCTAGGGGTGAGTGGTAAAAGTAAGTTTAAGAAAAATGTGAGAGCCAAGTCATGCCCATTCTGGGAAATTTGCAAATTTGGGTCCCATGACATTGTTTTCTCTTGTTCTTTACTGCCTTTGAGGATAGTTTTAATTCTACTACTATGTCTTTAATTCCTTGCAGACCTTCTGTACCCCAACATCCATGTCTTGAAAGCGATTCCATCTTCTTCTCTTTCTTGAATTTCATTGCTTAAACTCAAGCCCCCCTTTCATCTCAGTCTATTCTCTTTTTCTGATGCTATGTAGAGATTATGGCATTTTTAACCAAGTTGAGAAAGCTAAACAGTTCTGTGAATTGTTCACATTGATTCTTCATTAGGTAATCTTCAGACTGCTTCCCCTTAGCTGTCTGAGTGCTATCCTTGCATATTGTTCTGGAGCATTTTTTTGATATACCCACTTTCAAAGGTTTGGAATAATGTTGTTCTGCTCATGTCCTTGAACAAGATAAAACCTGTCTGACTCTATTCTCATATGAAGACTAAGCAAGTGCATGAATCCAGGTCTCCTTATCTGTACATTATGATGGTGAGTCCACTTCTGGGTCTAGAGCTTGGAGAATATTTTGATGCTTCAGTCTAATTTCTAGTTCTGGAGGATTTTCATACTTTTCTGTTCAGTAGGGGCATATTTTTTCCATTTTTTTAAGTTGGATTTTTAAACTGAGACAGAACCTGAAAAATGAATATTTCAAGATGTAAAATCTTTGAGATTCTCCCTGATTTCCTCCCTACTTTGATCACATCACTCTTAAAAATCACACCTCTGATAATAGATGGGGTCACTCCCAGGCCCCTCTGTGCAGCCTGCTGTTTTTCCTAATTTAAAAAATATATATATTTACAGGAACATGGAATGATGGGGGTGAGATTGGGAAGAATAATTTCCTTGCCCCCTGGAATGCACTTCAGGGTGTCTGAGGGATGCCTGCTCTGTTTTCTCATTACAATAGGTCACAGATCCTTGGGACAGGACAGGGATGGGAGGAGGGAGAAGAATATAAGCATCTTACTTTTTTGGTAACGACAACATTGGAGTTCACAAGTTTGGGTTTTCACAAGCAGAAGCCTGGGTGGGGTCTGACTCATTTGGCTCTGTATGCTTTATAATTAAATCAGCTGATACCAGATTTTGCATAATTTTCTCTAGTTTATTTTAATTTTTAGTATTACTCTGAATTATTGTGTTTATGCAGCTATTCACAGAAGCCAACTAGACCTCCATAATTTTTTATTGTGACATATTTTAGTAAAATTTTGATTTGACAAGAGCACAGAGAAAGATTTGGGGGAACCCACACCTAACATCTAATTCTTTGTATTATGAAAAGGAGAAAAAGCACACCTTTACAGTGGCAGGTACAAGCAAAGACTTCATCACTGTAACTTGGAATCATTATACTTCCTTACTGTTATCTTGTCAAAAGCAACATCTACACAGCATTTTTTAACTTAAATTTGTCAATTAGTTGAGAAAAAGTATAGAAATATACTTTCTTAATTATTGCAAATGTGATTTATTTCTCCATTCTTCATCACTACCTTTCATATTTAAATGATAAATTTGGAGCAACACTTTGCACCCCATTTCCTTTTGGCCAGTAATGATGTCTAATGATCAGTATTATTGAATCTGTTATTTGATATGTAGCACTTTTATAACATTTTATGTATAGCATTGCTTTCCTAATATTTTCCATTTTCCGCCTAAAGCTTCCTTTTTTCTGTACCCCATCCTGGCTTTTGGATTTAGTCGCTGTTTTGATCCTGAACATCCATTTTGCAGCTTCTGACTTTCTATAAGCCTTTTCAGCTGAAATATGAAGGAAATAAGCAAGTGAGTCGGTAATCAGTTTTTGTCAAACATGGTGCCAGAAAATGAGCACTTCTGTACTCAATGGGAAAGCATTCACTTCTTATAATTTGGAAGTAAATGCATCTCCTTCTCCTCTTTGAATTTAATTCCCAATCTCTATTTCAAAATAGAAAAAGATCAGGAAGAACATGCAAATATTGGACATCTAGCCTCAGCAACATATCATATTTATCACCTTTAATGTCCCTTTAAAGCCTTTGTGTCTTGTCTTTCTAATTTAGCTCTGACTCCACTAGTAAAAATTATATGACTCATGTCCAATTCCACATTTAGCAAAATATCTAAAGCTTTGTTAGTGTGTAAGGCAATGAATATGAAAAGAGATCTACATTCTTTATTTGGATTAAGTTTGAAGCTTTTCAAATAACACCATCTGAAAATGTCATAGCATGACAGAGCAGCCCTCCATATGGGAGGGAACACTAGGTCCTTCCACAGCATGCAGGACCTAAGGGAAAAATACACTGTTTGTTCTGCTATCTTATAACTCTTTTACTCACTGCCACACATATCTGAGCCCTGCACTTTTATATATAAAGAAAATAAGGTTAAAAAGTAACATGAGGGAAATTTTCATATGGAAAACAACCTAGAGAAGGCTAAAATGTAGGGATTAATATAAGATACTATAGGTCAGGCATCAAAGAACTATGAACTGAGGGCTAAATCTGATCTGCTTTTGTAAATAAATTTTTGCTGAAACATAGCCATGCCCGTGCTCAGTTATTTACATTGCATCTATAGCTGCTCTCCCCCTGTAAGGGCAGAGTTGAGTCATTGCAACAGATACCATATGGCCTGCAAAGCTTAAAGTATTTATTATCTGCCCCATTAGAGAAAAAGTTTACCAAGCCCTGGTGTGACTGTTCGTTTCTACCTAGAATCCATTCCTCTCTTTCTTTTTCCTAATAGGATCTTGATTTGTCTAAGTTTCTACCTCTCTCCCATGCAGCCCAGGTGTTCTAAGTAATGCTCACCCTTCCCCATCTTTGATCAGTTGTCTGTCCTGTCAGGCTCACCAGAATAATTGGGAACAGCATCTCTGGTCAAAGCCAATCAGTACATGGAAATCCCCTAATCATAGAGATTGTTTCAAAAACAGGTATGTAACCCAATTAGAATCATATGAGGAAGAGACTACGCAGGTTTGGGGAAAATACGTTTCTCTTCTTTTAATTAAGATCCAGTGGAAAAACCACGGTCCTCTCCTGGAGGTGTTGTACGTAGCACCACAGCTATTTTCCACCAGAAAGCAAGCCTGGGGTACAAGCAGAAAGGTACAGCAGAGAGAATTGCACCGTAACAGAGCTGAAGTCCACAGATTCAGCTGACTTTGAATAACACCTTATTTCTGGAATTACAATTACTTGGACCAATTAATTTAATAATTTTTAAACCAACTTGAGTAGTGGGTTTTCTGTTATCTGCAATATAGAGATTTCTAACCAATAGGTGTATTCCCATTCCATTTATCTTATAAAAAGTGCCCTAAAATTTTGTGTTAATTAATTTATTTGTAGGTTTTTTCATCTGGATAGAACATCCTCCACTTCCTCCTATCAGTGTCTCTTGGTAGCTGCCTCTTTGAGTCACTACCCAGCAATTTATTTAATTCAGAACTCAGGGCTCAAGGTGGTCACCACTCTTTTTAATACCTTTATGGGTTTTTTACTGTCTCATAGCTTTTGTCACAGTCATTCCTTGATTGGAGATCAGGAAATCTGAGTGTGACATCCTAGGCTTACAGCTTTTCATTAGCTTCCTATTTATTGCCTTCAGAAAAGTCCATCCTTCTTAATATGGTTTACAAGACCATCTGTGTTCTGTTCTCTATCCACCTCCACAGCCTCATCCTGAACCATTTTCCCCTTTTCACTCTACTTTCTAGTCATACTCTTCTTCTATTACTTCCTCTAAGGA
Organism: Tonatia bakeri; assembly: GCA_004024845.1. Classification (NCBI taxonomy): domain Eukaryota; kingdom Metazoa; phylum Chordata; class Mammalia; order Chiroptera; family Phyllostomidae; genus Tonatia; species Tonatia bakeri. The sequence continues at coordinate 2,576 of PVIA01006551.1, read as the reverse complement.
GTCATACTCTGTATCCAAACATTTAAGAAATACTCTTCTCTTTGCCTGAAATCCTATTTTTAACTTTCACCCATATCAGTCTTGTTTATCCTCCAACTGTAACCCAATGGTTGTGTCTCCAAAGATGACTTACCTAACCACCCAGACTAGTTTAACTGCTCCTATCACAAGCTCCTAGCTGCCTACCCTTCCCTTTTCATAGCACCTTTTTTTTTTTAACTTGGAGCTACTAATTCAAAATCTATATTCACGAACATAAGGAAACTCCATGAAGATTGAGTCCAGGTCTTTTTTGTTCACAACTGGATCCCAAGTCCTCAGCAGAGTTTCCAGCACAGAGCTGGTCCTCAATATATATGGCTAAACTTGTCATTTTGGCCCTTTTTAAAAATTGAAGTTATGGGTACTACCCATGTTTAAATACAGAGTACTTTTCTAGTGACTCACATCTAGTGATTTGAAGAGAATGTTGGGTCAACACTAATAAATTCTTATTCTCTGACTCTCTGTTTTTTAGAAAACATGCAGAACATCAGCCTTATAATGTGACAACCATTTATATCTTGCAATATATCAAATTCCCAAACAAGTCCTCACTATATACTATCTCCAACTTCTGAAGTTCTTCAAAATACATTTTATTAACTCATTCTGCTGAGGCTTAACAGGAAGAAGTAACCTCACTTGCTAGTCATGTGTGAATCTGTCCCTTCTACCACCACAGACCATCATATCAATTTTCAAACCCAGAGAACAACTTCTCCTGCAACTACATGAGTGAAGGATCTTCAATCACCAAGATTCCAGACCTGAACTCTGTGTCTGTGTGCATGTGCATGTATGTGCACACACATGTGCTGCTGTGAACTGAATTGTGCCCCTTCCCCAAAATTCATATGTTGAATTCTTAGTTCTCAATATGATGGTATTTGGCAATGGGGCCTCTTGAAGGCAATTAGGTTTAGATGAGGTCATGAGGGTGAGGTCTTTGTGATAAAATTAATGTAATGCTGTTATAAAAAGAGATACCACAGAGCTCTCTCTCTCCTTCTAATCTCCCCTCTCTCTCTTTCCCTCTATCCTTCCCTTACCCCCTCCCTCTGCCATATGAGGACACAATGAGAAAGTGGCCATCTGCAGGCCAGGAAGAGAGCTTCCACCAGAACCCAGCCCTGTTGACACTAGAATCTTGGGTTTCTAGCCTCCAGAACTGTGAAAAAATAAATGTCTGTTATTTAAGCCCCCCCCCCCCGCCCCGTCTATGGTGCTCTTTCAGGCAACCAAACTAAGACTGTTGCTTATAGGAAGTCTACTTCACATATCCAAAATTTCTAATATTTCTTAGACCTTTTCTTCACTTCAACTGTCACCACTCTCTCCTAACTTTTTATCACCCTTCATACATGGCCTCCCCCCTTCAGTTGTCTTCTCTCCAATCAGACACCACCCAGCAGCCAAAGAGACCATTGCAAACTATCAATTTGTTATTGTGAAGTCTATGCCCAAAACATTTTAAAGACTTCCCATCAGTCTCAGGAAAAAGAAAAAAATAAAATAATCAAATACCTGGACTAAAATTCTGGAATGAATGTCAATATTCAAACCTAAAAGTGGTTGAATACATTCAGAAAATAGAACATTGCTTACCTTTATATCAACTTAATTTCATGATATGTTTGAGTTGACAACTTACCAAGTTTAAACATTCTATTGATCAGAGATACAGTGGCTGCCTTAGTTTTAGCCTCAGCTGAATTGACTCCTAGAGTTCATGTGTGTCAGAATATTCTCTTGTGGGTCACCACATGTCAATTTGCCTGAGAAAAGGAGGAATGCTTTAAGTGAGAGCTTCTACTAAGGAACAGAGAAGCCAGGGAAGTAGGCACCCTTGAATACATTTTTTAAATGTCCAAGTCATTACAGAATAAGCAGGGTTATTCTGAATTTAGTAAAATCAGCCAAGCCAAGTATGCTATTAATCCATATCTGAATACTTTACTGACGAGGAGACAATAGATAAACCAGAATAAGCCAGTCAAATAAAACCGTTTAAGAGAAGGAGGCACAAACAGTATTAGATCAGTCCCTTCCTACAGAGTGTAACACAAAAGATAGACCTGCCACTCACTGCATTACACTTCCTCGGCAGAGTTGGTATGGGAAGAGAGAAAGTGATGCTTGGCAGGAGATGTGTGTGCATAGTAGTGTGTCAGGCATGACAGTTGTGCCTCATGGAATTAGTGATATCCAGGGGATGGTGAGCAGAAGGTAATGAACATAATGGGACAGAAGTGCCCACTAGCAAGAGCAAGCAGAGAGGTGGCACAAGAAAAGAGAATGTGGGGTAACTAATAAGGTAGTTAGTTAACTTATGTATGAAAACATGAGAGACACCACCATAACATACTTGAGATGGGTTTTCTAGAATCTGAAGTCTGTGTGAATAAAACTACATCAGGAAGAAAGTGTTGAAGATAAGTTTAAAAATGGCCTTTGCTTCCAGTCAGGTTACTACTGAAGGCATGGTATACACAATGTTGGCAAGGTAATGGGAAGAGATCCAGAAAAGTAGACAT